>QFEZ01000128.1:0-23151 GCA_003316425.1 Russula lepida
GACGGGGACCTTCAGAAAGCAAGCGAATGTCTAGATCGGTTAAACAATGCGCTGCGCAAGGAAGAAGACCTGACGGATAAAGTAAAGGAAATCCTCAGTGGCTGCGAATCTGAGATCTCAGAGCTGGAGCGACTCAATGTCGAAGCTAATAACATTCAACACGTCGATTGGCCGATATTCATGACACAATCCTCCATCGCCGACAATTCTCATCGAATCACTCCCAAATTCCCGGCGTTCTCGACGACCTTGATCTGGAGCCTGTCTCCTTCAGCCGGTTTATCGAACTGTCTCGCGAGCCTCATAAAAGACAATTCATACGCCCATGGCGGACCCTCAAGAGCATGTGCTCCCCCGCCCCGACATTCCGCAAGATTCTCGAAGGTCAAGGAAATGCCGATGAATACAAGGAGCTGCTACAGAACCTGAGAAATTTTCGCTGTCTCCCGTTGGGGGGGAATGGGATGCAGCGACAGCTGTTGCGTCTGCACGATCTGTGTGATGGAGGTGGGCTTTGCTTCATGCTCGAGCTTTTCTTCCTTGCCCTCGAGCAGCCATTATCCACGTCGTTATCAAGGGAATCCCATTCCGCTCTGTACACGGGCACGTTCAGGGCCATCACGTCCAACTGGAGCAAGCACAAACACTCGCCTGGAACACAAAAACTCCTTCTCGATATCGCTTGGTCACGTCGCAAGGCGTTTGCCAATAGCACATACCCCACTTATATCGTCGACGAGTTCTTCTCATTACTAGGCAACATTTTCGAAGGACAGAAAGGCCCCCATATCGACGAAGCAGTGCAGGAGTTTGAATCTTCCCAAGTGTACAGCACTGAAAGGAAGTTTAGGGATAGGATGTTGAGGGTTTTCACGGGGGCGCAGGCACCGTCATCGTGAGTGTTCCGTTCGATCTCAGCGTTCTGTGCAGCCTAGACATCTGATGATACATTTTACAGCTATATGCAGAGTACACCCTATTGTTCTCCGTAGACTCCACACTGATGAAGTTCAATTGTAATAAGTAATGTCTTAACACCGAGTCCTGCGGGCCATTGGCGCGGCCACCATAACTCCGGACGGGCGGACAGAAAGAGCCGCTCACGTATTTATTTCAGACCAGGAAGCGAGTAATAAGCACAAATGGAATTAAAAGTCATTTCTCTTGGGGATAACTGAAGATGAGATATACATCCAAATGGCTAGTTCAGTTTCCTAGCCACGCAGCCAAAAAAAAAAAAAAGAAAGGACATTAGCAGTGCAGCGACAGTCTCGAGACCTCCCGCGTGCAGTTTTGAGCTCCCGAATTTTCGAGTGCGTATCGTGTAGCTCAGCAGCGCTGAGTCTCGGCCTTCTCGATATTCTTCTGCAAGACAAAGCGAAAGAGCCCTGAGACAGCGGCTTTGCTGTTGAGACGTATGGGGATGCAGAGCGAGAGGGCGAGATTTACAGGTCTTAAGGGCGGTGGTGCGAGCACCGGTGCCGAGGCGAGATGGGTGGACACTCACTCGCATCATAAGTCAAAAGTAGTGCTATGACGGCGATATGGAGGATGCAGACTACGCGGACTGCAAGGTAGGTGATGTCTTGAAGCATGTCGGCTCTGGCCTTAATTAGCTTGGTCCTGATACCTGGAGATGCTGCTGCTGTAGAGACCATGCCCGTTTCGTGCAAGACGACGACTTTCAGTGAGACGTTTCGCCTCTCATCCGGATTGAAAACAGATACATTACAGCAATTATAATCTCAATCTTTTCTTTAAAAGTTGCATAACATCTTCCACGAATTTGCAGATCTGTGCAAACAAGGGCCAATGTCGTTGCCGGAGGAAGTTTGAGCTAAAAAAAATCATCGATGATCGATGATAAATCGACGATACTTCATCTGTGTCTTCTTCAGCAAATTTAACAGTCTCCATAGATGTAGCAACTACAAAAATTCAAAGGACTAGCCCACCGCGAGGGTCGAACTCGCAGCCTTCAGATTGCAGTCGTAGTGCAACCATGCACCCGCCATAAGAGTCTGACGCTCTATCCGATTGAGCTAGGCGGGCAGTTGGGAATGAATCAAATTACGATTACTTAACCCTGCGGCGCTCTCTGCGCTCTCGGCCTGGGAGAAGCAGTAGCCATATGCCGCTTCCAAGGGCACAATCACTGTACTCTGCGTCTATTAATTGTCATTTGTAATGAGACGCCCGTAACTCACGTACATATTTATATGTCCTCTATTGTGGCTCGGGTTAATGGTCACCGATGACATCCAAGTAGATCTGCTATACAAGCCAAGAAATAGAACAAAACGACACTAGTCAGACTTGGACGGCGATGGGATGGTCTTACTCACACACCGCAAGCACTTTGGCACACAAACACAAAGCGCACGTATCGAGAACCCGTACGTATCAAGGGTGTTACAGATCAGTCATCAATACCAGGCTCAGTGGACGAGCCCTTCACCCTAGCTAGCTTTGAAATTTGGCAAGTTTCAAAAATGAGCGCGGAAACACCGACCATGTTGCCTAGTTGCTGTCGAGCGCCACCGCGGGGTTGAGCTTGGGCCCGAGAGGTCACGTGAAACGATCACGTGGAGTTGCAAGTGTGGCTGCCTCTTTCCCTTCGTCGAGTTCCAGACTTCTCGCGGGGACATAGAGAGAGATGATAATGAAGGTGTGTGCTGCCCGTTGCCTCGATCAATTTATCTAAATTCCACAAACATGTATTAAGTAGATGGCGACCAGCATCAGTCAGCATGGGATTGGCCATCAGCCATCACAAGGAGAATCCGACTTTCAATTGGCGACAGCTCTGGACCGCTCTTCTCCATATGTTCAAAGCTGTAGAGGCAGATGACAATACGATGGTCGAGCGCTGAAATAAGGATGCTGATGGAACCCTCATTTTTGTGAGTCCTCATTTCGGCATCCAAATATCTTTGTGCATAAGCACATTTATTATAGACGCGTTTATTCTTTGCTGCAGTCGCCGCATTTATTACCGTGGAGGTCCAGGATCTGAGGCAATACAGGGAGGATACCTCCACACTCTACCTTGGCAACATATACCGGGTTCTTACGAATCCAAACGTAACGCGTGAATCCGTCTCCTCCCCCGTCGCCAAGCCACCCCCGTTTTCTTCTCCGAGATATGCTATCTGGGTGAATTTGCTTGTTCTTTAGCCTCGTTATGAGCCTTGGCCGTGCTTCGTTGGCGACATTGCTGCATCAATGGGCACGTCATTATACCCGTTTGACTTAGCCGGCAAGGTGCAGAAAGCAAGAGAATGTCTAATTCGGTTATGTGGTGTGCTGCCCATGGCGGAAGATCCGACGGAGAAAGTAAAGGAAATCCTTAGTGGCTGCGAGTCTGAAATCTCAGAGCTGGAGCGGCTCAATGTCGAGGCTGACGACATTCTATACGTCGATTGGTCGATATTCGTGACACAAAAGTCCATCGCCGAACATTCTCATGGAATCATTTCCCAAATTCCCGGCGTTCTCGATGACCTCGATCACGCGCCTGTCCCCTTCAGCCGGTTTGTCGAACTGTCTCGCAAGCCTCATAAAAGACAATTCATATACCCAGGGCGGACCCTCAAGAGCATGTGCTCCCCCGCCCTGACACTCCGCAAGATTCTTGAGGGTCAAGGAAATGCCGATGAATACATGGAGCTGCTACAGAACCTGAAAGAATTCCGTGATTCATCCAAATGGTGGGGAAATGACATGCAGCGACAGCTGTTGCGTCTGCAGGATCTGCGTGATGGAGGCGGGCTTGGCCTGATGGTCGAGTTTTTCTTCCTTGCCCTCGAGCAGTTGTTATCCACATCGTCATTAAAGGAATCCCACTCCGCTCTGTACATGGGCACATTTCGGGCCATTACATCCAATTGGAGGGAGCACAAAAACTCATTTGGAACACAAAAACTTCTTCTCTATATCTTCTGGTCACGTTGATGGGAGGCTGGTGTTGGCGAATACCCTACTTATATCATCGAGGAGTTCTTTTTATTACTATGCAACATTTTCGAAGGACAGACAGGCCCCCATATTGACGAAGCAGTGCAAGTGTTTCAATCCTTCCGAGAGTACAGCGCTGTAAAGAAGTTTAGGGATGGGAGGTTGAGGGTCATCACCGGGGCGCAGGCACAGTCATATTGACCGTTCCATTCAGTATTCAGCCTTCTGTGCGGCCTAGACATCTGAAGCTGCTCGTGTACTTTTTCAGGTTAGGAAATGAGCAATAAACGCGAATGAGATTATTCACAAAAATCATTGAAGATGGGGACAACCGAAGATGAGATATACGTCCACGTGGCTAGTTTCCTACCCGCGCAACCAAAAAAAAAGACTTTAGCAGGGCTGCGACCATTTCGAGACCTCCCACGAATAGTTTGAGCTTCCGAACGTTCGTGTGCGCATCGGGTAGCTCAGTGCCGAGTCTGTCACTATCCTCCTGCAAGGCAAAGCGGAAGAACCACTGGTAGCAGTGGCTTTGATGTTGAGACATATGTAGATGGCGAGTGAGAGGGCCAGATTTACACGTCTATTGCGATAAGGGCGGTGGTGCAAGCACTGGTGCCGAGGTGAGCGAGGTGAGATGGGCGGTCACTCACTCGCATCATGAATCAAAAGTAGTGCTATGACGGCGATATGGAGGATGCAGACTGCGCGGACTGCAAGGTAGGTGATGTCTTGATGCGCGTTTGCTCTCGCCTTGGTTAGCTTGGTCCTGATACTGGGAGATGATGCTGCGTAGAGACTCCCGTTTCGTGCAAGACGACGACTTTGAGTGAGACGTTTCGCCTCTCATCTGGATTGAAAACAGATACATTACGGCAATTATAATATCTTAAATATCTTCTTTAAAAGTTGCATAACATCTTCCACGAATTTGCAGATCTGTGCAAACAAGGGCCAATGTCGTTGCCGGAGGAAGTTTGAGCTAAAAAAATGATCGATGATCGATGGTAAATCGACGATACTTCATCTGTGTCTTCTTCAGCAAATTTAACAGTCTCCATAGATGTAGCGACTACAAAAAGTCAAAGGACTAGCCCACCGCGAGGGTCGAACTCGCAGCCTTCAGATTGCAGTCGTAGTGTAACCATGCACCCGCCATAAGAGTCTGACGCTCTATCCGATTGAGCTAGGCGGGCGGTTGGGAATGAATCAAACTATGATTACTTAGCCCGCGGCGCTCTCTGCACTCTCGGCCTGGGAGAGGCAGTACTAGTAGCCATATGCCGCTTCCAAAGGGCACGATCACTGTACTCTGCGTCTATTAATTGTCACTTGTAATGAGATGCCCGTAACTCACGTACACATTTATATGTCCTCTATTGTGGCTCGGGTTAATGGTCACTGACGACATCCAAGTAAATCTGCTATACAAGCCAAGAAATAGAACACCAGTCAGACTTGGACGGCGATGGGATGGTCTTGCTCACACACCACAAGTACTTTGGCACACAAACACAAGTGCACGTATCGAGAACCTGTACGTGTCAAGGATGTTACAGATCAGTCATCAATACCAGGCTCGGTGGACGAGCTCGTGTCCCATCTCGCCCATACCGAACGCGAGTACCTCGCTCGAATCCGTTCGAGCTCACCGCGCATCACTCTTCACCCTAGCTAGCTTTGAAATTTGGCAAGTTTCAAAAATGAGCGCGGAAACACCGACCATGTTGCCTAGTTGCTGCCGCCTTCTCATGGACGAACGAATAGATGTAAGTTACGCGTCGAGCGGCGGAGCTTGGGCCCGAGAGATCACGTGGATGGGCGGACCAGCGTCGGATTGGCTGGTGCTGGTGAGGAGTGCTGGGGGTGCCTCGTTGTCAATACTTCGTCGTAGTAACATTCATTGTCGTCTCTCTGGCTGTCGCTCACTCAGAGCTCACAATATCCACTCCTTTACTATTTCTCTTCTCTTCTTTGCCATCATAAGTTCCCATCCAGCCTACTCCCTGGCTACTCTTACATGCCCATAATGGATGCCAAAGCACAGTTCCAGCAACAATGAACCCAGCAACCAGCAGCAAAGCCTGACAAAACCAGAGACCAAGTAATTGAGAGCCTCATGGTGGCCTGGCATGCTCAGAAAGACCAGAGGAAAGCACTCTGGGACACACAAGTCTTGACTGACCAGACACTGGACAATGGGCCCAATGCCCATGGGGCAGAACAGGTGGATCCAGCTTGAACCAATGAGGACAGGGATGCCGCCAGGAGGCCCAAGCTGGGAGCCTTCCCCTGGGACACCTGCATAGGTGATGAGATTACCCCCAGGCCATCTGCCTTCGCTATCAATAAACTACGAGACATGAAATACATTGAACTTTATTGTTTCACCCCAGCAGGTTGCCAGGACCATGCCAGCCACATAACCACCATCACCCCTGATGAGAACCTCACCTGGGAGCAGGTGTGCGATGCCAAAGCCTGCTTCCTCAACCACATCACATACGCATGCTGGGACCGAGAGCATGTCGATGCCCTGGCTCTCTTTTTCATCAAGCTCAACAACCATCCATTCATCTATACCTCAGAGGGCAAGCAAGCCCTAGTGTGGTACCAAGCCTATGCTCAGGATGACTGGCACCGAAAACTCAGCATGCCCAAGAGTTTCAACATAGCGATTCTGAATGACACACTCCTGGCCTTGTTCAAGGAAAAAGCCAATGATGCAGCAGTTCAAAACAATGTAGCATTGGTCAGTACATCCTCCTTAGAGCCCATGCAACCAGCTAACTCCCATCCATCATGGCACATTTTGTCTGTACCACACTGGCATGTACCTCCCACCACACCACGACTGCACAGCTCACCTCCGGCCATCCACACTCATATGATGCGCTCAATGCCCTGCCCCACACAGCCTGGCCACACACTCCTCTGGCATGCCCACACTCATGCATCACCACACTCCTCACCCTCTTCACCCACACTTGCACCCACTCATGAACAGCTATACAAGCAACTGAGTGAGGCAATGTCCCTACTGGCACAAGCACCTGGCACAGGCCATGCCAGGCCAGCCCACAGCAGAGTCAGACCAGGGTGCTACCAGCCCTACAACATGGCCCTAGGAGGCGATGCCACAAATCTGGCCCATGACAAGAGTGCATGTAGCCACAGGGATGTCAGCACTAGAAGGAGCAGGGCTAGCAATGCCAACCCCTCTGCGGACAACCAGGTTTTTGACACAGGTGCAGATGTCTGTGAGCTCAGCGCCTGTGCCATATGCCTCAGTTGAGACCCACACAACATTGCCCAATGCAATGCCAGATTCCTCTGGGATGGCCACACTCCCATCTTTGCACAAAAAGGAGACAAAGGAGCCAGGCTCAGAATGGCACGCTCCGGCAACACCCTCTGCCTTGACTGGAATCTACCCTGATTGTGTAACTCCAATTCACACCCCACTAGGCACTGTTGCTCAGGTTGTGGCAATGATGACCATAGAGCACAAACCTGCCAACTCACACAACCCAAAACCCAGAACTAGTATGCCTCTAAAAGCAGATAATTGGCTCTTCCTATTACACTTGCATAATCTACTTGGCAAATATGGGCACATTCCCTTCAACTTAAAGTATGGCTTTGATGCCAGAATCAAGTACATGGCTCATATGTTCACTCCACCTAATGACAAGTCAATTAAACTGTATCATGACCCTTTTAACAAAGTATTGAACATGAGCTGGCCAAAGGCAGATACAAGGGTCCCCTCTCATAGCAACAGGTAGAGGACTGGGTGGGCCCATTTCAGACCTCATCATTGTCTAGCATTCCCAAACCACACAAACCAGGCAAGTACCGGATCATACAAAACTTCTTATTACCATACACAAGCAACACAGGCATTCACTCCATCAATGCTGACATAATATCCTGACTTCCCCTGCACATGGGGAACCTTTGAAACCATCTGCAACACCATGCACTGCCTACCACCATGCTCCCAAGCAGCAGTTTGTGACATCTCAGCAGCATACCAAACCATTCCAATCAAGCAATCCCAATGGCCAGGCACAATGGTCCATCTCTCAGGCTCCAAATTTGCAATCGACAAATGCCTCGCATTCGGCTGCTCATCCTGGCAGGGGTCTTTGGCAACCTGGCAGTTGCGAAGGGCTCGGTCAAGAGCAGGGCTAGTGGGAAGATGTCAGATTTGAGATGAGTCAGAGGTTTGGTGTGCACCCAATATGGTAGAGTCAGTTGCCGTCCGTGTATGAGAATTGTGTGAAAGGCTGGCGGAGGGAGCTTTGTTTGCGAGGGATGATGAACCTCCGTGATGTCGCATTCAGAGGTGTTGACCAGATAACTTGTTGAGCCACGGGGAGAAACACATCCTGCATTGCGCCAACTTCTTTTCGTCAGACACAGAAATCCTTCAAATTCATGATCTCGATTGTCTTGTTTCGTTAATCAGAGAAATGCCACCGATGCTGATAATAAACATTATGGTGTAGCAAGGTGAGTGCTGTGAGGAAGAGAACGTCCTGGAAAGAGAGTAGGGAGAGGCACGAGAGGGAGGAACCGAGAGCATGGGAGAAAGCAAGACGGAGCAGAGTACGGAGAGGATGCCGCGAACCACGAGGAGTAGTTTCATGACACCGATACTGAATTAAGAGGCAAAAAGAAGCGAGACGAGAGGCCAACGAGGCTGGGTGAGCGACGAGTTTGCAACAGCAACAGCAAGGTCGTGTGCAAGAAAGAGGGATGCCAGTGAGAACGATGAATTAAAGGGGGATGACGGGCCAAGTCACGGTGCTCATCGAGGTGCTTTCTCCTGTACTCGTCATCCATCTCAAGCGCTTTCTGTATGACCCTGCCACAGGTGGCGTAGTCAAGATTAGCAAGCCTATCAAATTCACTTGAGAACTTGAAATCCCGCTTGATACAATGTGTCTTTTTCTCTCCCTCGCAGTAGCCAATTCGGACGCTTATTGGTGCTCTGTTGGTCTAGACACCACAGAGATATTAGATGTGACGACTGACAAATGGTCCTTTCTGTGGGTCCAAGGTCCATACCATGCATAATCACCGGCCTAAGTTGCTGGGTCCATGCAAAAAATTGAACCGCACTTCAACCCGATGAGCCGCATGATCAGCGATACGTCACTTGCGTGTGTAGAAAAGTATAGTACCTCTTTGGTAAAAATAAATAAATTGATGCATGAGTCAAGGCACACGGCCTGAAAACGTTATCGTGCCAGAGCATTGGTGACTACAAGTCCTTCTGGACTTCTGCCCCTTGGGATAATAGAGAACTGACAAGAAGCGCACTTCCTCACATTGGCGGCGTGCGGAGACAGCCAGCCAGCATCACCGTCGGTGGAAGATGTTGAGATACAATTATATATTATATCCCTACACCTCGGTAGATTTAGTTTTTACCTATGAAAAAAACGTTACAACAGCGGAATACACATTAATATTGTAATTTTAATCCAACCCATTCTCTAGCCAGCTCTCAAGATACATCGATTTTAACCTCTCCATACTCATCATCTCCCCATCATCCTCTGAGTCACTGGAGCTGGTATCTGGCTCTTCAAAATCCACCATCTCAAAGTCAGCCATAACCATATGCAAGTCATCACAGTCTACCTCAAGAGATAGCAGGCATTCCTTTGTGTCGCAGAACCGCAACCAGTATCAAATGACATTCCGGGGCTGCAGGTCTTGCTGGTTGACGCCGCACGTGAGCATGTCAAAGGCCAGACTGAGCGCGGCATCGATGATAGCGCCCTTATGCTTAGCGCATACATTCTCTGTAGCATCCAGAGGCACAATGGCGCGCAGGTCCCTGCCTGGTACTTCCTCGAGGAGAACGATGTAGACTGTCCTGCCCTACAGGGCGGGAACTGCCGCAGCGAAGTATCCGTAGAACCGCAGAACCTTCATTCCCTGAAGGGGCCTGAGCCGCTGATATGCCTCCACCTCGCACGAGACAAGAGTCATGCAGGACGAAGGGATCATCCCACTGGGTCTCGTCGTCGTCAAAGAACACGGGGTCGTATATCTTCACCACAAGCTGCGGCGGGTATGTGGTGTGTGTTGTCGCTCCTACGTCCAAGCTGCTGCCCTGGACACGGGCTGTCCAGACGTGGGGAACACGGCGCATGCTGGTGTCAAATCGCTTTTCAAGGGTAATAGACACGGTAGGCGGAGAGGAGGGGAGAGCGACGCGCTCGGCGATCGATTTATTGTAGCGCTCGCTGAGCTGGGTGGGGATAGGTTTCTCGTCGTACATAGGGTGTGTCCTGGCAGGCGGGGTGGGCAGTTTCTAGGCATAGAGGTCGAGTTAGGGTTGGCATCAGTTCGCAGGATCTTTCGTACGCAAATTAAGTTACTTAAAACTACTTAAATAATAATAAAACAATTAAGTGCCAACACGTGCGAATGGATGTTATCACGTGGGGTCATGAGACGCGAGGTGTCACGTTACGCACGGAAAATTGAGCCCGCATCGGCCATTGGATCGGGGATGCCACTCAGCGTTCGCTTTGCTCCTTTGTTATTGCCGCTTAGCCCTCCATGTTCATTTATTCCCCGTTTTGTCCTCTACACGTGCTCTTACAATGTACATTTCATGTCGCCTCAGAGGGCAACTGATGCTTAAGTTGACGTACTAGCGCCCAGGGACAACCGCCACGAGGCTTACTATTACCTTTTGCGGCCTGGCGCGTCCCTACGCGCTGTATAACTTAGGTACTACGCCCCTTTGTTCTCATTTTCAACAAGCTTCTCCACCACCACTACCACCACTGTTCATATGAGTCGCTCGACTAAACAACACCAACATTTGTCTACTCCGAAGGGCATTTTCAACTTGGACGTGTTCCAGCCGGAGCGGTTGAAGGATCTTGATAACGATGCCCTCGATGTGGCACTTCATTTAATACACCCGTTTGTTCGACCGGACACTGTCAAGTTTGTCCTCGAAGTCGCCTTGGAGCGGAAAGGATGTATCGAATTCCTCTTGTCGTGTAAGTGGCGCGATTCCTCATGGGCAACCCGATTGTACCCTTCATTATTAGCACTGTCCCAAGATAAATTCGACTTCGTATCGAAATGGGTCAATGACGTGTTTCCATGCGACCTAGACGACTACTCTGCAACGTCTATCTGTGCGAAGCTCATTTCGACCATTTCTCTGTCGCTTCTATTCCTCCACTACCCGGACGACGATGAGCGTCCTCGGGGCTTAGACTCATCTCACCAATACGTAACTCTGTCAAACACTGTTCTTCAGGCACTTGCCGGCATCACGAACAGTTCCGTCACGGAGATTGAAGAGAGCTCATCGAAAGTCTCTCAGAAGGCGAGAAAATATGCCAAACGAACGCGACAAGCAAACAAACCTGTCGATTCGACATCCTTCCGAGCACTTCATCTCGAGGTACCTACTTTGCGCCATGAAGCGAAGGATATGGCACTAGAACTTCTATCGAAACAGAAAGAGATCCTTTTGGTAACGATGTTCGCGCTCTCGTTCCTGATTCCCTAACCCACTTTCTTGCATAGTTTTACCTTAACGTGCTCCGCCTTGAATCACTCACAGACGCGATCAAGAGAAACTATGTACCATCTTCCGCCGTCGAAGTAGTCGTTAAAGGAACAAGCGCAAACCTTGCCGACTCATCGGACCAGACTACCGAGATGCCCGAGAATATCCCTGTTGCCTACCCTCAAGTTCAACCAATGAAGGCTGCTTTGTATTTTGACAATGCCGATGGGTTTGGCCAGTGGCGGATTCTGATTTCAGGCAGAGCAGATCGCAACCTTCGCGAGACGAAGAAGAAGGATACAAATCTCTTTCGCATAACTCTCAAGAAGATCAAGTACCCACTTATATTCTCCCACGATCTCAGTGTTGTCTAACATGGAATTTATGTAGAGAGCTGTCGAATGGCCACTTCTCCGATGACAATCAAAAGCGCTTGAACGGCACAAATGCCCCTATCCCCATCTATGAGGCCAAAATGACTCGCGATTCACGTCTCGTGGTTGGTGTAGTCTACTTCTTGTTGACTTCCTACCTCACCCGCATACAGTATCAAGTTGACTGTGTACAAGACTTTGATAGTCAAGTAAGTGTCTTCAGTTTTATCACTGATCCAAGTTAACTATCCTACTACCGTAGATCGAGCGTCAAGGTACGACTCACTAGATTGATTAGCGTATATGTGCTTAGTTTACCACAGCTATCCGAATTTTCGGGATATATACCCATGCTCAACTAGATAAACGGCTGTGGGACTCTATGGGCTATCAGCTCTCACGCAAGGGCAGGGAATACCAAAGACGGTACATGTCCTTTGCGGATGAATGCCACATCCTCTAACTTACCATATATCAATACTAGTTGCACGTTCCGCGCTGGTCCCATGCATAAGGGTGACAAAGTCGTACCCCCTGCTACTTTCCCCCCGACGCCGCCTCCCGATCCTAATATGATACCCGATAATCTCTTTACGGTCAGTGACGAAGTACTAGAGGAGGTTTGTCAGAATCCGAACACCTGATGATTCTTTGCTGATTTCGGCCCTTAAGCTCCATGCGATGCTTGTGTTAGCCTGTTTCTTTAAAAGGAAGTCATACTCGACTCGCTGACTAGACTATAGACTCGAAAAGTTTGTTACGTTTTCACAGGTAGGCTTGTCCCATTGAGCTTGACGGATGGTGTTGCTCACCATCGATGCCATATCAGGCGCTGCTTACGAGTATGTCCATCATCCTTGTAATTCGCAATTCGAGTCCACGATCGCCTTGTCTTCCACCACCTCATCACTACTCTCGTGATTACCCTCTTTACTTAGTATCTCAACAGGTATCCTTGCGGACCAAGATGTCGTTCACGTGTTCCAAGTATCGTAAGCTCTTTCACCATATTCTAAATGTCCGTGTCGTAACGACCGTCCTGCAGCCCCCACGAACAAGAGATTATTGAACATGCCCATTCGTGTTTCGTTCAGGGACGTAGTGGCACTGGGTATGAACTGCTCTACCTCCCGTCTCTCAAAATCTGACCTCAAGAACAGCAAGACCACGACCATGCTCTTCAAAATGTTGGGCATCGAGAATTCTTGGCAGCAAAACCGTGAGCTTGGACCTGAACGCCCACGCCAGCTTTTTGTAACGCAGTCGAGAATGCTCGCCGACAAAGTTGAAGAATATTTCATCAAGCTTCTTCAATCGCTCCTCCCATCGCAGACAAAGAGTGAAATCTTCGATCTTCTCGAAAGACAAAAGAATAGAGAAGAAGCGGGGCTAGTCGACCAAGACGAGGCCTTGAATTGGCGCGAAGATCTCCCTCAAAGATTTAGCCAACTCCAGGATTCCCACTTCCCAATGTTTATCACATTCGATAAAGTATGATGGGCTTTCCCTTCTAGACCGTTATCGGCGTTGATATCGTGTCCTCAGCTGTCTGCCATGATTGAAGCGGATACTACCCACGCTGGCCTCGCCACCGATCAAAATCTGGGGGCAAGTCACCTAGCACTGTCTAGCGAGTATATGCTCCAAAGACGTAAATCCTTTATATCATTCGATGTCTTCCGGGAAGACTATTGGGCACACTTCCCGCAATCGCTCACTAAAGGCCTAGGTCCGTCCCACCTATTAATCTTCTAAAATACGTTCATGAATTCATGTTTTTCTACTCAGATGTCTCACTCGTATTTAGCGAATTTATGGGTAACTGCCATGCGCTGCCGCTGCTGCCGCTCTGTTGATCACTCGTTTCTAGGTGTCATCAAAGGCTCCGAAACAACCCTCGATTCGGAGAGTCATTTCCTCGATCGTGGTACCTATTCAAATCTCAGCGCACGAACTCAAGCTACGTTTGCGAGCAAGCGCAATGAAATCTATTCTCTGTTCGAAATATACATGAAGAAGAAGCGCGAGCGCAGAGAATACGATGCTGCGGATCGGTATGCACCGAAATTATCTTAATAAACCTCCCTCACCATCGACCATACGGCTTCCAGGACGCACTTGATTCTCCGAAGTATGGCGCAAGATGATATGAAGGGGCAAAGGATTGACTTCCTGTTTGCGTTTTCCCTGAGTACGCTCGTTCAAGGCTCACGCCTCTCGAAACAGATACGTTGACGAAGTTCAAGACAACTTGCTAATTGACGCAAAGCGTAGGCATCACGTGATCTTTGATCTATTTTATTTTTGATTTCCATCAGTCCTTAGAGCCATTTGTCGCAACCCAGATGGTCAATTTTGGGCAGGGGATACAGCGCAGACTATCTCTGTTGGTAGCTCCTTCCGTTTCGACGACCTGAAAGCGTTTTTGCATCGGAACGAGGCAAGTTGCTTTCATGATATTAAAATCACACATCCCGAGCTGGGTTTCGATATTACAGGAACGTCTGAGACAGCGATCCGCGGGAATGATCGCGCACCATCCGCCAAAGTCTTTCCAACTTGTCACAAATTTCCGCTCGCACGGTGGGATAGTGAGGTGCGCTCACTCGATCATAGTGCTCATCACGAAATTTTGGCCCTACGCGATCGATATCTTGCCCGAAGAGAAGGGGATTGTCGACGGGATTAAACCTGTTCTCTTCACTGGTTGGGATCAGGACAATGTCCGATATGAATCTTTCCTTTTTGGGACAGCGTTAGTGCACTTTACCTTTACTGATTTCCCTTGGATGTTTATATCTAAATTACTGACAGCGGTCGTCACATTGAGTTTGGGGCGCACCAATGCATTTTGGCGCGAAATGATACAGCCAGGGAGAAGTTAAGAGAACAAGTTGGCGACGTTGGCCTGATCATGTACGTTTTATCTTCATACGTAAATATATCGATGTCCTTATCACTCTGTACAGGACACTCTACGAGAGCAAGGGTCTAGAGTTTAATGATGTAGGCTTCCCTTTTCTACTCTTCTATGACCATGATGAACACGTTCTCGTCATCTAGGTTCTCCTCTACGACTTTTTCGAGGACTCTTCTGTTGATGTCGCGCAGTGGCGTCTGGTCCTCAACGCGATAAACCGCGCCCAACGTGAGAGGGTCCCTGCGCCGACATTTGACGAAAACCGTCACGCCGGTGTCTGTGCCGAGGTGCGTCAGCTAACACGTTTTATTCCAGTATTGCGCTTCATGTCCAGTAGTTGAAATTCCTCTACGTTGCCATCACGAGGGCGAGAAAGAATCTCTGGATTGTCGATCGCTCTGTGACAGCGGAACCGATGCAGGTATGTACCTTTACTTTGAGGATGACGTCTGCACGAGTTGCTTACTCCTTTTAGATATACTGGTCCTCAGAAAATCTCGTTCAGACTTGCACACCGAGCAGCGAGGTACCCCAACTTGCTGTTTCTTCGTCCAGCGAAGAATGGGCCAAGATGGCGAGGACATTATTCTCGCACAAGAGGTACTTCCAGGCTATGCACAGTTACGAGCGCGCTGGGAAGCCTCGCGAGAAGGCCATTGCACATGCCTATCATCTTCGTGAACAGGCTCGCGGGATTCCTGTACGAAATCGTCCAGGAGACGAGCGAAAGAATGCCTATTCCAAGGTTGCCGAGGCGTTTTTGGCTTCGGTCCAAGAGGCGACCATTCTCCGTGAACGAAGCGAATACTACCGTATTGCAGCTGAGGCGTTCCTCGTACTAGAAGACCACGCTCAAGCTGCAAAAGCATTCAAGAACGCTTCGAAGTTCACCGAGGCGGCTCAACATTATCGTCATGCAGGCATGTTCGACGAGACGGTCTCTGTCATCCAGAATCACGGAGATGCCGTGGATCCTACAGTTGCGGACAAGCTTACTGACGTTGCGAGATATTACTATCTTCAACAAGGAGATCTCAAGTCCGTCCCTTCCCCTTCCTTACTCTACTACCCCTTACGTTGGTTTTTAGGAAAGCATCGTTTCTGTTCTCTAGCGCTGAAGAGCAGTTGGAATTCGCCAGAGATTGTGACCTCGACGTAGCTGAAGTCAATATTCTCGTCGAGCGGGGTCAATACTTTGAAGCCGCAAATCTTCACATTCGGGAGAACAGAATGTTGGACGCCGTTGAAGTTCTGCTAATAGATAGGGCCTCCAAAGAATCAATGCGGCGGGCATCTCAGACATTGCTTGACGCTTTTTGGAACATTCTCTCTTTTGGCGTACTACCAGCTGAGCTAGATGACGAAGCTCAGACCAACCTCAAGAGAATGACGCAACTTACCAAAGAGCTAGATCAAGCCTCCCTTGAGCAAAGGACCCGACTAGAGGTTAGATCTTTCATTTGACTGGCGTGATCTTTGGCTGATTTATACTCAGCTCCAAATGTTCTTAGCAATTTACAATGCCGACATAGCTCGGTTAATGACTCTTGGAAGTACGGACTTTTTAAAAGACAGTAACAAGTCCGCGGCTCTCCTCTGTTTTGACCACACTTTCCGGGGTGTGAATGGGCAGACCGGCATTATCGGCTCTGATACTCAAATTCTTGACAAGACAGCGGCCCTCTGCGACTATGCAGAACTCGCCCACCGGATCCTCGCTCTCCCCGAACCGTGGGTCGAGAAGAGGGTCGAGAGACTCTTCGCATTCACTGTACGTTCGGGCCGTGTATGCCTTTCACGGGGTACATTCCTCCATGGCCTCGCAGAGTCTCAACGACGACAATCGTTGAATGAAGGCATTATGATGGAAGTGGGGTCCTTTTACGACCTTTATCAACGTTCGCTGCGACAGCGATTGTGGGAAAGACTTCACGTGTATTGCAATAGCTCTCTATCCGTCCGTGTATTTGAGCCGTGCGAGGCTGCTGTTATCGGGCGCTGTGACCGAACAGAGTGCCAGCGGCGTCACGAACTCGATCACGCGTGGTTCGACAAGCGTCTGCGTTTCCATATGTTCCAAATTTCGATCTTGAACTCGCTTTGGTTTATTAGAATGGATGAAGCACCGAATCTACGCCGGTTCGACCTTTTGCTTTCGAACCGTTATCTACGCTGACTATATGTTTTGAAGCATGTGGCTAGAGCGACTTTACGATGTCATTAACCCAACCCATCCCGCCTTTGGGTCTTCGATGAATATCATGCGCCACGCCAGCCGACGAACTTCACAGACATTTGACTCGCTAAAAACTTTTTGGATTTGGCCTATGCTTCATCAGTTGGATTCATCTAATGAATCCAAGCGGTTCTTGTCGAGATTACTGAGCTTGGTGGACCTGGGTTCGTTCATCGACAGTAGGGCCCTTGCCAATCACGTCGCTCGTATCCCTCTGGTTCAGCTACATCGCCCAGCTTTGTTCATGCGCAACTCAAAAGACGGGTACGTTATTGCGGAACTGGTCAAATTTTTACATGGAACGGAAAGTGGGAGCATCCATGCCGGCGCGATGTTCACACAGTACGTCGTCGTGGCCTTTACCACTCAGTTTTCAACGCTAAAGAATACTAGGCATATCGTCGACAAAAAGATACCAGTTGAACTCACCGTGTTGTGCCGACTTCTGGAGAATGTCACGGGCTCGTTCATCATGGCGCGGGCATTCAACATGAAGGGTTCGTTTCACGGAGTAACCCTCCCGCGTAGCTGGATACTCGAAAATGTGCAGAAACTCCACAGGGTACAAAATAAGGTTACTCATCCGCGTGTGGTTTGGGTAGTGGTGACGCTCTTCCAAGATCTCTTGGAGCGTGTTTATAATGGCAATGACACCGACAGTGGTGAGACCAATTTGGGAAAGTACCTCTCTGTTACTCAACTAGACTAGGCCTTCTCCACCAGAGTAAGCCGCTCCAATCTGTTCCATTCCGGGTAAGGAATTTGGCTTTGGCAAGATTGTGCGTACTTGTCGCTGTTGACACTGTTGAACAAGCCCCCTAATGCCACTACTCCCAGATGCAGGACGGTCTGCTTACGTGAGCTTCTGTCCGGTCGTGCAATTCTTCGGCATCGCTCACAGTACATATTAGTGGGATTCAATACTAACTCTTTCCCGATAAGGGAACGCATCTTGGAAACGATAACATCTCTTCAGAAAAAAGACCCTACAAGAATGTTTTCCTCCCTCTACAGCCAGTTAGTTCAACCTCCTTTTGTCCTCGGAAATACAGCTGATCAAAGTTTAGGTATATCCATGCACAGGAGTGGCGACATCTTGCTTTCGCGGTAACCTCGTCAATCCCCCCAACAAAGCTTGACGAGATGATAATTCTAATGGACGAAAACAAGAATGCCCTGGGCACTTTTCGTGGTGTACGCGTGGTCAAGTTTAAGGAAGTTGGCGCCATTGGCCAACAGCTCATCACAGCCGCTGGCCCTACGTCGACGCTGAACCCTGCAGCTGCGCCATTTATTCCTGCACAGGCGACTCCACAAGCGACCGCAGAACCCTCGATCGAAGCCACCGGCGATGAGGTAAACGAGGACAGTGTAATTCTGGAGGCTGTAGAAGAGGAAGAGACCGATGATGCCGTAATTATGGAATCTATTGGGACCAACGTCACAGGGCCATCAACAGAAGTACTTGCCGAACAAAATTCTGCAGCAAAGACATTGCAATCTTACTACCGTCGGCTCCTGAGCAAGCGTGCAAAGCGAATCGCTAATCCTGGACTGGGGCTACCAAAGACTCGACGAAACCAATTTGAAGCATTCGCACAGGCAGCGGAATCTATTGAATGGCCTCCAAAAAAATCGCTTTATCGACCGATTTTCTTAGGAGCCCTCCCTCATCTCCTCACTTGCCTTGACTATACATATTCGATAGTATTGGAAGAGAAGAAGAGAGTGAAGCAGATCGCGCGCCGAAGTGAGAAACACCAAGGAATTGAAGGCCATCTGGAACAGCGAACTAAGCTAACGTATGTCCACAAATGGCGCAAAAGGATGCAGTCCTAACTTACTAATGCCGAACATGACGCAGTTCCACGCTCAAACGAATTAAAGCCCTACAAACGACTCTCGAAGCTTCATCGCGTTTCCACAAGGGTAGAGATCTTAAACAACTGGGTGTTCAGTTAGAAACTGTACGCGCCCTTCTCGATCAGACGCCCGGGGCAAAGGAGGAGCTGTCTTTTGACTTGTCAATGGCATGCGCATGGAAAAGATACTTGGAGGAGTTGCAGAAACCGAAAGTCGAGAAAGTCGAGAAACCAGTATTGAACATCGATGATCTCGACGGTCTGTTCTAGCGTCTTGTAGTACTTTTGTGTTGCTCTCATCCGCGTGCTGCGTTACTTTCCTTGGCTTCGAGTGTAATTGAGGGATGACGTACGAGTCACGTACATACCAAGAACTGAACCATTCGTTGTCAATAAAGGTGTATATTGGAGACGCACTTTTCAGTAGCTCGTTGCAGACGACCGACAGGCTGAGGGAGAATTCCGAGTCGTTGAACTCCGCCGAACCGTGACATGGTCGTCTTCACACTGTACAGTTGTTCTGTCGATGTCTGATGTTATCGGTGTATATTTCCAGTCCAGTACACAGAGACCTCGTTCCAGTGATGCAACCACACAGGATTTCCCTCGATGGAAACTGAAGCCCTACCTGTCGTCACTGGCACCCGTTGTCGAGATCACCCTCCGACAGGCTGTAATCAAAAAAACTCTTAGAAATTGCGCCGTCACCCCCAAGCAGCACTTGCTCAAGTGCGATACACTTCCGAGTGCTGGTGGGACTTATTGAGAACAGGAAGTGGATAGTACTACGGTCACTATCATTGATAATTCTCCGAGTCTGCTTTCGGACCGGAGGTCTGGCACTTGGGATCTGCGCCGGTTCCAAATCGAACGCCCATCCACTGGCCCTCTCTAAATGATATTGCCACCGAAAGGGGGATTCTGGGTCCCTTCTCATGGTGTGAATGTGGTCTAGATTACCTGAAGTCACTGGGCTTGCGGCACTTGCCGATCGGTCTGTGCTAGTGCTTGTCATGAGGTGTGGTGTGTTTGTCCAGACCTTCGTTTCCAATGCTGTACCTGTATCTACGGAGTGTACGGTCAAGATGATAGGGTTCGTGGGACGCCTCTATTTCACCGAGGAGCTTTGGGTGGCCTTGGAATAACCGCTCGTTGTGTCGAGCTGCTTAATCCCAAGATTCTCAACAGCCCGGGAACACGAGACATCACCAGTAGATCTGTAGAAGGCCGCAAGTATTTGAGGGCGTCTAGACCGTCTAAGGCTGTCTGGCGCCCGAGCAGCTCAGCATCTTGGATGATGAGCGATGAGCCCGAAGAACCTTCTTTCCGTTCCGGAATTCAACGCGAGGGTTCTATTTCGATCAGAAATTTGCGGTCATTTAGCCCTCATCACCAGAAAGAGTTTGTTTGTGGAGCGCTCTTAGGAGCGGTCCATTTATTTGGCATACTGCGCCCCCCAGAGAAAAGATGTTCACATGCATCCAGAGTAACGCCACACGCACGGAATCTCGCTTCTCCGGCTATAACCCTTTTACCGGAAATCAGCTGTCAAACTTGGTGGGAAAACACTACAGTAGTACAGTCCATCTGTGCAGTGGGCAAGATGTACAATCCGAAAGAGGGCACTGTCAAACTTGGTCACATGAGCAGAGGGTTGACAAATTGAAGGCCGCCGCACCATTCGCAATTTTGTCGCCATACCCTCCCATACTAATCGCATGCATGCGCTCCCCTCCTCTCCGAACCCTTTTTCTTCCTGCTTGCGTTGGTAGCATATTCGCGTGCAGACAATGGGCTTCTGGGTGGGATTGGGCTAGTCTGCCTTGGAATTCGAGACTTCATATAGAAAGGTACAAAGTGTTCCCTGTGGCGCTTTTCTTGCTCGTGTGACCAGAATTCGATTGGATGGCCTGGGATGCCATCACCATCCAGTAGCTTCTTGCGTCGACGCCCCTCGCGAAGGAACCTCCTTAGAAGGGGATACAATCTATTACTAATTTTATCATGACATCACATCCCAGACTCGCACGGGGATCATGCCTAGGCCCTTTCCCTCTCTCGATCCCAGACTTGCACCACGTTAACAAGTCCATGCACGATCTTGCACCCATCTATGACCTTCTTTGCACCACCCAACTAGAAATCTTAACTTGTGGGCACAGAGGCGTTCACTGGCACTGGCAAATCAGTCGGTTTGCCACCCAACCCCAAGTACCTTCGTTTTTTCTTATTTACAAATCTGATTGCGCAGCATATGTGCTCAAAACAAAAACCCCATGACAGGTCAACAAAGCCAAATATATTTCAGTTACAACAGTAAGTTATGATACAGTTACAGTACTTCTTCCACGTGGAAGCTCATTCTCATTTCATTTTGGCATGCCGTAAGTGGTCCAGGCGCGGCGAATCGGCCACGGCCAATCATTCTTTTGCAGTCGTGTGCCAAAATTAATGGGGGGCCTGAATTACACATTTTGTACCGACAAGTGCGAGGAAAGAAAAGATGTGGCTAAGGGACATTAAGTGGGGTTGTCCATGAGAGCGTTCGATGGTGGCGGTATGTCCAGTTCCAGTTAGCTTGGTTCTGACAGTGGCCAGCAGGTCGTGTGCCATGCAATGATGGCGATCCGATACAGTGGTTCCACTGGCCCTCCTGGCGACATCCGCACCTTCAGGTTGCGGACGTTATGTGTTCATTTCATTCACTGGCATTTTAGTTCTATCTGGGAGTTTTGACGAGCAGTCTGGGACTACAACCCGGAAGATCATGGGATCTTCAAGTTTTCTCTTCTTTTCTTTTTCTTGGAAGGGATCACGTTGACTATGGGGGAGCCTCCAGCTTCATCTTCATATTCCCGTACAGTAATATTAAAAGCAGGGCTGCCGTAAGGATCGTCGTTGTTTGTTCTTACAGAAGTTCTTGGGCGTAAAAACAGTCGGAGTGGCACACGACGAGCTTGAGGGTGGCGTTCGGTTCGGTCAGGAACGGTACCAACAGCTACACGTGTATGGCTGAATCTGTGCGTAATGTTCTTTGCGGTTTGCGGTGGGACAAATTTCCTCTATCCCGGCTCCAATAGACCGCCACGACAGGCTCTCTTCTTGACCTTTCAAAGGAATATTATGCATCCACCCACAAGTAGCCAATCAACTCATACAGTACCGTAATCGCGAATGAGAGGTAAGTACCCTACCAGTGCCGGGATTTTCGATACGACACATGTACGCAGCCGTGCCCCCCAGACGAGGTGGAGTGGCTCAGGCACAGTACCCATGGCCCGGTGCTTATAGCTACCACCCCATTATTGGATCGGATAACCTCCCCACTTACTGTGCTACTGTAGTCCCCCTCATTTTCTGTGGCTCATCCGGGTGCCTCGGCGGCAAACTCGTCATCGCTCAGGATCCCACGCAAAGTCTCGCTAATCTGCGCATGTAACGCCTCTGTTCATGTCGTGTCGTGTCGTGTCGTACGGTGCACATGCAAAGTTTTAAAGTTGAATTGGTGAGAATCCAGGTACAGTAATACGTAGGTACGCACTGGCTCGGGCGACCGCAGTCGCATAGTCTTGATTCGCTCGTTGCATCTCTCCTTCGAGCGTCGATAAGCGCTCGGCCTTTGGGTCACACGACCCCAACCCAAAAAAAGGGGGGGGCGCGAGCAGAGGAAGGGGAAGGCATAAACATCTCAAACTCCCTGCCATGTGGGGGTGCTTATGCACGCGGGGCGTACCTGGACTTCTTCCGGTTCTGGTATGGGGAGAGATTGGATAAGATATTCGATCTGTTTAGCTTTCATCATGAGGTCGTCCACAAGCTCCTTCTTGTTTGCTGTTGTTCGAGGTACCCGTGTGAGAACGAGCGAGGAACGGCGTTTGGGGGAGGGGAGGGGGGAAGGAAATCGAACACAACCGACCTTCAAAGACGTCTGGGGGATCCACTTTTTCAGGGTTGCGCTGTTTCGTTACGGGGATTTCGTCCGAGACTTGTGCAAAGTTGACACGGGAAGTGAGATACGCGATGCTGCGTGACATGATCGTGAGGAGCTACTGGCCAGTAACAACACCAACCCCTTTCCATCAGCTCTTTTTGAATTTGTTTCGTAGGAAAAGCGAGAGGATTAGGAACTTGCATTTTGGATCTCATCCTGGAGCTGGGTGATGCGGTCCATGCTCGACAGTTCCTCTAGCATCGCTGTCCGAGACAAGCGACCATGACCCAGACCCAAATACACACGGGCG
>QFEZ01000128.1:23372-53988 GCA_003316425.1 Russula lepida
TGGTTCTTCTGTGCCCTGTCCAAAGTATGTTGTTATCTATCTAGAAACTTGATGCCACGGTGGTTCCTAGTACTAACCAGAAATGCTTTCGTGTGCAAATAGCGTCCACTGCAGGAACCTATAGTGTCGTGTGACCTTGGAAAGTTATACAACAAAGACGCGCTGATCGAGTTCTTACTGGACCGGACGGCGTTTGGCGATGGGGAGGATATATGCGGGCATATACGTTCACTGAAGGTGTGTATCATTTTTTTCGTGGTTGTACGTTGCAGGAGTTGACTCTTGTCTTGTCATAGGACGTAAAAACACTCACTCTGACACCAAACTCTACGCCAAAGTCTGAATCACTCGACTCGTCGGTTGACCGTGCGCTGTTCGTTTGCCCGCTCAACTTTAAGGAGATGACGGGGGTGGTCCCTTTCGTGTACCTATCCACGTGTGGTTGTGTCTTTTCTCAAGCTGGGCTCAAAGCCGTCTCTTCCTCGACGCCACCAACTGAGAAGGGGAAGGAAAAGGCTACAAATGGCGAGGAAGGCGCACAACCTTCGTCCGACAGGCAGCTGGATGTCTGCCCGCAGTGTGCAGAAAAGTACAATCGCGCTGAGGATGTGAGGATGTTGAACCCGGGAGGGGAAGAGGAAGAGCGTATGCGGAGCAGAATGGAGAGGCGGCGCGCAGCTGCTGCGAGCGTCAAGGCAAAGGGAAAGAAACGCAAGGCAGTGGGAGTTGCGCCCGATGGGGGGGAGGCAGAGCAGCCACCTGGGAAGAAGAAGAGCGGATCTCGGTCTGGGAGTGCGACGCCAGTGGGTGCAACGAGCCGTGCGGTGGCCAGCAGCTTGGCTATGGAAGAGGCGAAGCGGAAAGCGCATATGAGCGAGGCAGTCAAATCGTTGTACCGACCAAAAGACGGGAAGGCACGGAAGGAGACGTTCATGACTATGGGAACATTTACGAGGGTGAGTGACTCGGTTTGGCTGTCAGTTCCGGGTTTACTAAAGCGGTTATTACAGTATGCATGAGTCTGTGTTTGCGCCGTACTGTACTGTTTGTAGTGTTCTTAATAGAAGGGAGAGCATGATAATTGGAATATCCCGTTGACTCGAGCGTTCGCTCTTGGGTGCCACGATCCACTGTAATTATCATGTTCCCATTTACAAGACAGTTCAAGTCGCTTCCAGCCCACGTTGCACATCGCCCCCGCCCGCCAATTTTGCGGTCCCTGCACCAGGAGAGCGTAAATAATCACGGGGTTCTGTCATCATCGTTATTATATAGTCGCGTGCCCTCTCTCTCTATCCCCCGTACCCACTCCTCCCTCCCTCCCTCGTCTTCCCTCTTCATCCTCCGCCACGTTCGACTTCGCCCCCCGCTCCGCTTCTCCCCCTCCGCCCCCTCCGCCCCCGCCCCCTTCACCCGCCCCCACTCCTTCACCCTCACCCACACCCTCCCGTCATCATCACGTATGTTCGTATCTACAGAGCGCCTCTCGAGCGCATGGCGACACACACCAATGAAATGGAACCCTCTTCCTTGGTTCGTCGGCGCCCTCTTGCTCGTCCTCATACAATACAGACGATACCGCTCGGAGAAAGAAGTCTATATAGACGAGGAGGGCCACGAGGTCATCAAGCTCAAAGGTCCCTGGCAGGTGGGTAAATGCGCTCTTTTCCCTCTTTTTTTTCTCGGCCTGTCTTGTATCGTGTTATACATCCATTCCATTGTACGTGATGCGGTTTTAGACCCCGTCGTACCCTCTTCCCTCCCAATCCTCGTTCCACCATTCTCATCGTGCCCTAGCAGCCGTGAGCAATGTCGGCCTTAGACACCTGAAACACCGCATCCGCCCATCCGCCACACGTTCTTGTTAACGAGCTTTATCCACAATTTCAACAGGTTCACATCCTTGGTGCTCTTCCTCTCCGCAACCTCTCTCGCTTATGGGGCTGGCTCAACTCTTTCGAGCTCCCAGTATGGTTCCGGCCTATCGGCTACAAGATATACGCCTTCCTCTTTAGCTGCGACCTCACAGAAATCGAGCCTGCCGACCTTCGCGAATATCCCTCCCTCGGCGCATTTTTCTATCGGTCACTAGCTCCCGGGACACGCCCTATCGCCGATGCGGCCCTCGTTTCCCCAGCCGATGGAACTGTGTTACATTTTGGTGCCGTGCAAGGTGCACGTGTCGAGCAAGTAAAAGGTCTCACCTACTCCCTCGACGCCCTTCTCGGCGTCGAGCGACCCAACTCTTCGTCTCGAGCGGGTAGGCCGAACGGGACAATGACGGTACCGTTCCCCGTGCGAGAGATGGCGATAGTGGACGACCGCGAGTTTGCGAACGTGAATGGGATAGAGTACAGCCTTTCACAGCTCATCGGCGCGTCGGCTCCCACGACACCGATCTCCCCTGCTTCTAGCGGGGATGAAGACTCGTCTACCGCCGATGATAATGCCCCACCGGAGTTCCCGACCGATCCCGAGGCGTACAGACGCCCCTCGCCACCGCCGTTGCCACAGAAGCACGGCGTGCGGATCGATGCGTCTGTACTCGAGCCGGATAAATCCATACAGGAGACCGCCGCCGATCACGCTTCAGTTGCAAAAGAACTCGGTTCTCGCAGTGCACTCGCAGGCCGTGGAGGCATGCCACGACGCGGCTCAGTGCGCGTCAAACCTGGAAACGCGCTCTTTTTCACCGTCATTTACCTCGCACCAGGTGATTATCACCGTTTTCACAGTCCGACAGCATGGGTCGTCGAAAAGCGGAGACATTTCCAAGGTACGCGAAAATTTTTATATAATTTTAATTTTCACTTTTTCCGTTTATGGCTTCGTACCTTCTTTTTTTGATTTTTGGTTTGGTGGGGATCGTACGTACTGACGCCCGAGGGACAGGTGAACTGTTTTCGGTATCGCCGTGGGTGGCGAAACGCGCGGAGAATTTGTTCGTGTTGAATGAACGCGTTGCGATGCTTGGGCGCTGGCGGCACGGGTTTTTTGGCATGGTTCCGGTGGGCGCGACGAACGTGGGTAGCATCAAAATAAATTTTGATCAAGTGCGTTTCCACCCCACACCTCCCTTGGGTGTAGTCTCGCTTACAGTAGACTCTCGTATGTGGGAACCAACACAACACAGGCTCTGCGAACGAATGTGCGCGGTCGTCCACCGCCCCCTGGGACTTACACGGAAGCAGTGTACTCTGCAGCATCGCCGATTCTGAAAGGCCAGCCTTTGAGACCGGGCCAGGAGATGGGCGGGTTTTGTCTTGGGAGCACGATCGTGCTCGTTTTTGAGGCGCCGACTGGTTTTGAGTTTGGAGTGCATCCGGGACAGAAAGTGCGTGTGGGACAAAAGCTGGGAGATGTGCTTGAGGCGTACAAGGAGAAGAAAGATTGAATGGACTCGACTTGACTCGGTCAACTGATTGACTGACTGGTCTTGTCTTGGTCTTCTTGTCCTCGATACGTGTAGGTAGGTAGGTAGGTACAACACAACACACAACACAACGCTAGTGAGGCCTACTACTCATCATGAAATGATCTATGACCACGCATACCATTACTAGATTCATACATACAGTATCACCTTCCACTTTTTCTCGTTCATGTTCGGTTTTTTTTTGCTTTTTTGTGCGTTTGCATGCGCCATCCATCATCATCATCGCAGCTCGCTTAAAAAAATTTCCCTTCCTATATTGTCTTTTCTTTGCCCTATGTACAGTATAATACAATATATATAATAACAAATGGGAAAACGGTTTTTTTACACGAGTTGCAGTTCAATTCGTGGTCCTGTTTTTGACGCTGATCGCAAAAAATGACGACATCTTGCGTCTTGCAATATAATTATTTTGCAATATATTGCCCGGACCGATATCACGCGATCTCTGCTACCGATACCCACGTACTCAAGACATGACAATTGTTAGTATTCACGGCAATGAGAACACGTACTTGGTGACTCATGGCAGTGACGATCGGCAGGCAAATGGGTATGCCGGTACTAGTGGCGATGGTAATGATGATCCCTACATCGTCTTTGGTTATGGCTCCCTCATATTCCGCGTACGTTCGTTTCCCAAAATCTCACCACTCGCAACTCGGACGCAGCACGTACTGGACGCACGCACGCATGCATTTTTAGCCCCCACCTCACGTCATCAAAAACAGTACGCATACTTCCTACTACTTCACTCTTTGTTACTAGTACTCGGGCGTCACTCCGCACCGCACCGATCGGTCGCCCCGTTTCTCCCTCTCCCTCTCTCTTATTCTCAATACAATACGCCTTTTTTTCTGTTCGTCTGACGCCGCCGTCGGGGCTCATGTACTGGTAGGTCCTGGATTTCTAAAAGGCTATGTTCGTCGCTTTGCGCAGAAATCGCATGATCATCGCGGTACTCCCGAGGTAGGTTTCTCCCTCACCCATGTCTCGAGTTCAAGCGCGGTTGATGGTCAAATTTGTGTGTGTGTGTGTGCTTGTACGTCGTACAGAACCCAGGACGAGTAGTCACGCTCGTTCATCAAGAAGATTGGGCTAGCTTCTCCGGTGCGGTGAGTTCTGTCCCCACGCAATGTCGCACATCCTATCCTATCCTCACCCATGAACATAACCCTAAATGATTTGCCCGTGATTATAATTTGACTCAGGAGGACCCATTCCCACACGAAGACATTGTCTGGGGTACGTTGCGCGCTAAGCTCGCGATTTCCCCCCCAGGGAGGCTGAAACTCCCATTCTATTCTCTGATTTGAATGAATTATGCAAAGTTGCTCACAATGACTCGGATCACCACGTTGTCAGGTATTGCGTATACGATTGACCCAGCGCACGCGACCGAAGTTCGTGCGTACCTAGGTACGTACGACTGGACCATTTCTCGGACTTCAGGTATATACTGTAGTACCGCAACTCGCCTATCATCTGCACGTTTCACTACTAGACCACCGGGAAAAGGTACTGTTTTGAAACCCGTCTGCCATGTCGTGCTCCGTGCTCCGTGCCCCGTTTCCACCACACCAGAACTCCCTCACTCACTCACATGCAGGACGGTTATACCCTCGAACGCGTAAACGTCTACGGCCTCATAGACGGGGTGCACGAGACCGTAGTGATACCCGGCGCGGAATGCTATGTCGGACGTAACGATAACCCCTCTTTCAGTCCGTGCCGTGCTGGTCTTTCTTCTCACTTCACTTCTCTATTCTTACATAACTGTTTCGCCCCTCTCCCCCCCTCCAAAAAAAAAAATTCACTACTACACGCTCTCATTTCTCGACTACAGTTGGTTCTGAGCCGCTCGGCGCGCTTTCGAATATAATTTGGCATGCCTCGGGCCCCTCGGGCCCGAACAAGGTACGGTTTTAGGCGCTCATGGAACGCGATTGGCGGGGGACTGGCGGGCATTTGCGTCTGCTTTGCCCCTGAGCAGAGCATGCCATTCATTGGGTTTCTTCGGTAATGACGGGACGCTGGCAGGATTATGTGTACAACCTCGCTGCAGCCGTGCGCGCGCTTGCACCCGAAGCATACGACTCGCATCTCTTCGCTCTGGAGGTGCGTCTTTCATCTGGAAACCAAATTGTCGCCTCTGCGAGCTACTGGGCTTCATATGAATGACGAGACATACTGAAATTGCTTTACAGGCACGACTGCGCGAGTTGGATCGCGCATCAGCATCATCGATAGAACATTCTGAGGCATAGTATCGTTTTTACAAGCTACCAAACAGAGACACAGTTAGAATAAATATGCCATGGAATTTTGAGTTACTATAGTACTGCGGCCGCGATCAGAGGTACAGGGCTTTCCCACCACTCACGGCACGTCATGTCATGAGCGCGGTGATCCAAAACGGATGCCCCCATATCCAATCCCTCTCAGGGGGGCAGCGTCACCAGCTTCTAAGGGTGCTGGCGTCAAGGACCCAGGTGACATTACCAGCAGTGGCGTGCGCTCGTCAGGATTCGAGTTTGCTGGGTCGTGTCGACGCTCTCTCTCGACAATCCTATATCCATCGACCATCAGCGACTTTGTGCAAGAAAAAGTTGTGAGAGAGAGGAAAAGGCGCACCCTCGCATAACGGCTGCTGTGGTCAGCCGCTTAGCCCGCCGCTTGGACTGGTTATCCTCGAATTGGTCTGTCTCGTCAACGATCTCTTCGGAGATGATCTCCTCGATGATATCTGTGCATGTACCATCCATCCATCAACTCCCCTGGACATTCCGACTATGACATACCTTCAAGAGTTATAACCCCGATCGCACCACCAGCGATACCAGGGGTGTGGCTGACGAGTAAAAGGTGCGCACGACCGGTCTGGCTGAGAACGGATTCAGTATGCGAACCCTGTCGATTGTAGAGTGAATATGGAACATGCGTACAAGTAATCTAGTGCCTGGAAACAATTAATCGTTGGCTTTGCCTCTGGCAAGATCGAGAGAAGAAACTTGGATACAGGCCAGCATTGCGATGGATCGTAAGTGAGCAGCTGACAGACTATTTGTTAATGCGGGACCCAATGGCAAAAATCGCGCTGGAACGTGTCTTAACCTTCTTTACTAGTAGCAATCCGGAGAAGGCCAGCGGATTTCCCGGTTCGTGAACCGGGAAGCGAGAGTATCCACTCAATAGTCTATCTCACGATCAGCGAACTATTCCGCGATGAGATTTATTGGCAAGGGCGTACATGAAATCGATCATCTTCGCATCCAAGGTGGTGTCAGAACTGAGGGTGACAACATCCTAACGTACACCAACGTGCGGCTTTTTAGCTATCGCAGTCACCTTTATAGCAGTAAACTCGAACCCACCTTCATCGGCGTCATGATAGATTCAACCTTTTTTGAATTAAGTTCAAGTACACCATTCAAAATGCTGATCTCGTCATCACGCAGGGGTTCCTCGCCTGTGCGGTGAAATTGTAGAAAAGACTTAAGCTCAGCTTTCTTGTATGTGTGAACGTCATTTTTGCCAAGAATAATGTCGAGGAGTTTGGCTATTGGCCATGCGATTGGAGCTATAATGTAGACCCGCGATCAGATTCACGTAAAGGGTGATGAGATGGAAAGGATTAACCAAAAAGGTACATCATCATGAGAACAATCGGTACGCAACGGGAGCCAATGGATAGGCCATAGCGCACACTGACGGCCTGAGGAATGATTCTATTGAGACTTTTAGCTCTTGCTCGCTGGTCATGATCTAGATAGTACGAACTCTCTGTTTTACGAGGGTGCACAACCAAATTGATAAGACACGTTTCAAAGAACCCAGAGGAAGGAGTGCCGTACCCAAAGATAACTGTGTTATCGGTCAATGCGCGAGCGCCGGATAAGGAAAGAGACTGTACCAATCATAGTTGTTGAGATAACAATAGCGGCGATCCCTCCGCCGATCTACATAGTTCAGAGCGTGACAGCAACGGAATGTGCATCTTGTGCTCACTGCACTATCCAGAAAGATGGGCAAGCTCTCATTTACTATCTATATTCCCAGTAAATGTAGAGCTCGGGTGATATCGTTGTGTGTGAAACGCACGACGTTCCCAAGGAGCAACACCTGTCATGCCCGCGCGTGACGCGTCAGCAACACAAGAGCGTGCTAGAAACTGTTGACTGCTTACCACAAGTACCCAGTGACGGCCTTTGTTGAGCAGTTTCAAAACTAGGGACAGGAGATCAGATATTTACGTCAACAACCCCAACTCAACGTGCCCAGAGTTCAAGGCGTACCTTGTGCTGCGTTCTTCCTCTCGGTCTCGTCGTCGGATGACGTGGATAGCACGCGGAGGTGCAGCTCATCGAGACCCATAAGCCCGAGGGTTAACCTGACGTCACGCAGAGATAACGTCGGCATGCACATCCCTTCCGCGGAACATGTGTAAAGTGGACTCACCCTGCGAAAACACCACCCAGGAGTACCAAAAGGATACTGATGAGCATCTTGCCCCAGAATTCAGGGGAACCAAATTCCTCGCTTGCAGTTGATGGGCTGGGTGGCATCGCGTAGGCGTTGATATTCGCGGAGAAGGGAGAGGGGTGGGATGAGGGTGGAAGAGGTATGAGAAGATGGGAGTCGAGTGTGAAGGGAGGTATTTTAAATAGAGATAATGGCGCTGGGCCAAGGGGGGCCAAGGCGATTATTGGAGCTTAAACGCCCACTGGGAGGGTAATCACCACGTGATGCGCGCCATCTTCCCTTACCGTCACGGTCTCCGTCTACTCTTGACGCGCTCCATAATGCAAAAAAGCGTCTCCACCTTGACATCGCCTTCGCAGGAGCCTATCCTTTCGTCGGACAAACGGCCTCGCTCAACGTCCCCGACACAGACAGCGACGAGATCGACGACGCCCAAACGGAGAAAGAAGCCGAAGCGTACTCCTGAGCCCGGGACCCCAGAGGATGTCGTCTCCAGGGAGGTCGTCGGCCTTCTTGGGAGCGAAGTCTTGGCGCAGGCGGAGGCCGATGGCCTTGATTGGGAATCACCCTTCGGCTTTAGAGAAGAGGTTGAGCTCACCGTGTCGAGCATATCGTCAAGTGGTACGTAAGGTCCTACACACAACTCACCTGCTAATTGTTTATCTGCCCCTCGTTTTTTTTTTTTAAATGTATGGTTTCTGACGAATAATTACGTGAACAGGCGAAGGGCTGGCTCTTGGCCCGTCTTCGAAGCGTCCATGGGTCGTCGTCGTTCCGTTCGTCGTACCTGGAGAGGTCATTCGCGCCCGCGTATACAGACATGCAAGGATGTACTCCTTTGCTGATCTGATTAGTATCGAGGTTCCAAACTCGGAACTGCGCGATATGGATCGTGTCCGGTGCAAGTACTTTGGGACATGCGCCGGATGCCAATACCAAGTACCGGTCCTGAGTATTCGTGCGGAGCTCATCGCGCTCACAGTTCATGCGTAGATGCTATCTTACGAGACGCAACTCGATCTCAAACGCAACGTGGTTGTGAATGCTTACCGGAACTACTCTAGTTTGTCACCTTCCACTTTCCTCCCCTGCCGGAATGATAATGGCATAGTCAGATATCCCCGAGTCATCAATACCCGGTATACAATCAACTATCCCTTCCCCTCTTCAATATGGCTATCGCACAAAAATTACACCACATTTCGAGCCTCCACCCAAAAAGTTGCAAAAGCAAGTAGCGACCTCCACTCAGGAGGAAAAGCCGGCTTGGTTGAAAATTGGATTCAACCAAGTCGGCAAGCGAGTCGTGATGGACATAGAGGTATGAATACAGACGAGCAACTGTAGTCTCAGCTATCGGACCATGATTTACAGGAATGCCCCATCGCCACTCCGATGTTGAATGAAGCTTATGGGCCAAAGCGAGACGACATCGCAAAGTAATTATTTGGTGACACCACTTCTCCTTTATGCTAAATCCCCGAGCAGGAAAATATACAGTTACAAAAAAGGGGTGTCTCTCTTGCTCCGCGACTCCCTCGAGATTCCAGGTGGCAACTCTCCTACCGCCACCACCGAGCTTGCTGCCAAAGACACTCATGTCTGCATTATGGACCACAAGGCGACCGTCCGCGAACGTGTCGGAGACTTGCTTTTCGACTACCAAGCAGGCTCTTTTTTCCAAAATAACAACTCGGTCCTAGTTCCGCTTACCTCATACGTCCGCGATGCCATCTTGCCGCCCACGGCTGCACCCGCGTCAAGCGCCTTCCCCCCGACACACCTCGTAGACGCATACTGTGGCGCAGGCCTCTTCGCGCTCACACTCGCCCCACACTTCACACAGGTCGCCGGCATCGAGCTCTCCGCGAACTCGATCCGCTTCGCAACGCACAATGCGGCACTCAACGGCCTCGCGTACAAAGTGTCCTTCCGTACGGGCGACGCAGCTCAAATCTTTAGCGCTGTCGCCGATTTTCCTCCTGACCGTACCGCACTCGTAGTAGACCCGCCGCGTAAGGGGTGTGACGAGGCATTCATACAACAATTGCTCCGGTTTCGCGCGCAGACCGTCGTGTACGTGAGTTGTAACGTGCACACGCAAGCGAGGGATGTTGGGCAGATCGTCTCTTGGTCTGCTAATGAGGTGGCAGAAGGGAAGGGAAAGAGAAAGTACGTGCTGGAAAGTTTGAGAGGCTTTGATTTGTTTCCCCAGACGGCGCATGTCGAGTCTGTCGCTGTCTTGAGGCTCGTGTCGTAGAACTCAACGCTTGGGACCGGAGGAGTCTTGGTCTCGACACGGACGCACTTGTGTGCCAGGTTGCTGCTCGAAACGATCTCTTATGGGTTTGAATTCTGGAATCTGTCAGTCGGATATGGTGTAATGGCTAACATTACTGCCTCTCAAGGACTTCGGTCCAGTACGCGGTAGCTCGGGGTTCAATTCCCCGTATCCGAATTGTCTTTTTCCTGTGGTTCCATATGTGCATGCCACTTCTTTTTATGTACCGCTAAGCTGTGGGCAATGTCTTATAGAATGTGAGCCTCAAACCTGTCAGTCGGATATGGTGTAACGGCTAACATTACCGCCTCTCAAGGCTTCAGTCCTGGTCCTGAACGCGGTAGCTCGGGGTTCAATTCCCCGTATCCGAATTGTCTTTCTCCTGTGGTTCCATGTGCATACACACTTCTTTTTATGTATTACCGCTAATCTGTGAGCAATGTCTTATAGAATGTGAGCCCAAACCTGTCAGTCGGATATGGTGTAATGGCTAACATTACCGCCTCTCAAGGCTCTTCAATCTTAGCCCTGAACGCGGTAGCTCGGGGTTCAATTCCCCGTATCCGAATTGTCTTTTTCCTCTGTATGCATCTAATAAAAGAGTACACAATTATTATATAAATATATATTGATTATTTACGCCTGATTAAGACGATTAACGTTTGCATATACCACTTCTTTACCGCTAATTTGTGAGCAATGTCTTATAGATCATGAGCCCTGAATCTATTACTCGGATATGGTGTAATGGCTAACATTACCGCCTCTCAAGGCTTCAATCCTGGCCCTGAACGCGGTAGCTCGGGGTTCAATTCCCCGTATCCGAATTGTCTTTTTCCTCTGCACGCATATACCCTTCTTTACCGCTAATTTGTGTGCAATGTCTTATAAATCATGGGCCTTGAATCTGTTACTCGGATATGGTGTAACGGCTAACATTACCGCCTCTCAAGGTTTAAGTCCTGCACGCGGTAGCTCGGGGTTCGACTCCCCGTATCCGAATATTTTTCCATTCCCTGGTACACCATCATCGGCCTTCAATGCCCTAATAAACGTTGTGAACGTACAACAAGTACTTGTTGTACTGAGTAGTCAGGATATGGTGTAATGGCTAATGCTTAAGGATTTCATCCTGTAAGTGGTAACTTGGGGTTCGTCGTCTTTCGCACTCGTGCTAAATGGAGCCGCTGTTATAGTGGTCCTCTTGTTGCTCAGATCTACCACTGGCTGGATGACCACATGCCGTCGACCGCTCAATACCATACTCTGGGTTCCTCTGTCGGTCCTCCACTTCAAAGACTTCTTCGACTTGGCTTCCTACATGTAGGAAAGCAAGTCAACGAATCCTTTGAAGCGGCAGTACGAGGATGGTGAAAGCATTTCAACTCAACAGTGGTCCATACTAAGTTGGCAATGTACCTCTTTTATCTCCCCCTGCCGTCCCGCTGTCCCTAAACTGTACACATCAATGACGGGCCTTACTAAGCCCTGACAAACTGAACGCTGTATCCTGTACTACTAGGCCGCGTAGGCGCATGCAACACTCGGAAGTCATAGAATATCATTGGTCATTATCCTCGTGCATTGTAGTGTAGGTCGTGGAACAGATAGATAAAAGTACGAGATGGTCATTGAAGTGGGCTGTGAAGTTACATAAGTGTTGTTGTCACGGTAGCAAGAATGTCTGACTTCGGGGAGTTGTGCGTGGTGTCCTAATACTTACAGTATCAGCCGTGCAACTAACATCTGCAACGTTATTCGCAGGGTCCTTCCTGCAAGGGTAAACTAACCATCGCACCTCATCCCAGCAGGAAATTGTAATCCGAGTCTCTCGTACTTGACGTTTTTCATCTGGCCCATTCTTCAATCAGGCCCTAGAAAGCAGCCTATCTTAATCCCACCTCATCGCTACCAATCGGAGGGAAAGAGACATTTGCGATGAGCGCGGTGAAGGTCACGGTCCCCTTTATATTTCTATGCTCGGACAAGTGGGCATTCTCATTATCCTCTATGAGCGAGTGTTCTGATCGGCTATTGTCATATCTCTTCCACATGATGTCACCTCCTGTCTGTTCCGTTCGCTCCACACGACGCGGTCTGATCCGAGGCGGAATCGATCTCTGTATATAAGACTCTGTTCCCCTCGCAATCCACCGTTTCCTTCTCTTTCTCCACTGCATATGTCCACGACTCTATCCGGACCAATTGTCCTTGAAACCCCCCACTGTGTTGGAAATCCTTGATCACTCGGATTCACTGATCGACAGTCAGATGTGGCTCGACGCCGGCAACGTTGTGAGAGGGAGATATCATTTCTACAATCCCACCGGCATCACTTTCGACGACATTGGACACTACTTTGTGTGGATCCATGTACGTCTCGCTCTCTTTTTTTCCCTGTTGTTGATCTTTAATGAAGGTTGTAAACCCATCCCTGGCATCGAACACTCTCCGTCTTCCGACATTGCTTCACAGGGATCTGATGCCCACGGACCACCTTCAGAAATGATACTTGATGACAACCATATAAATGGCGACATCGTCAGGGTCTGTGACACGGCTCCCTATCCCTCAGCCTCATTCTCCCTTGCAGCTCATCCTGACCACGATTGACAGTATTCGACACCAACCGCCTATCAATTGGATGCTCAATCACTCTGTAACATTTTGAAACTGGACCAACGAGCCGAACTTTTCCGTGCCGTCGACTTTATCGTATGGGATGAAGCACTCATGCAGAGTCACGTTACCCATGAAGCTCTGGACTGTACAATGCGTGTACGTGAATGCACGCCATGTAGTAGCCAACATCATTGAAAGTCATTTCAGTGTCTGAGAACACTGCCAGCATCAAGCCACATTTGGCCGTCAATCTTCAGAGATCATGTAGAGTTTCCTACAGTGGGGAGGTTTTCAAGAACTACTGGGCCGGATACAGTACAGGACAGTGTTTGTAGGAAAATGAATGAGACAGTTTGAGTGGGTTGGTAAGAGGACAGCGTACTTATATTGATTGATGTAGATGTGGTTCTGGTGTGGGGCGCTCTGGCGCTCTGTGAGGAGGGCGATCGGAACGTGTGATTACTCAGGTCTGAGGGTCTGAGGGGGATGACGTCGACGTGGAGCAAACGGAGGAAGGAGGGAGATTAGGAAAGGCGGATGTTGATAATTGAGGAAACAGGTTATGTCGCAGCAAAGATTTCTCAGTATACGACGTCGTGAACACATGTGGGGGAGAAGGGTTTTTATGCGACGACTTGATATCGCACAGGAGAGAGCGATGTAAAGTTGTCCGTGCGAAAAATACATTCCAGAACAATCGACAGACAGATGGATCCTCTCGGCCACGGAAGTCCGTCAACAATCAGTACAGTACGCTCCTATCACGCCCAACATGATCACTTTCGACGGCCTCTACTACGGGATGGCTCACCTTATAAATGTACTCCAAATGTTGCAACAATGAAGTACTTCTCACACTTTACACAAAACCAAAAATTTGTGAATATAAACTGTCTAACTAGTAACTAGCTGCGCCCGTGCGGAGCACCGGCCGCCGCTAGCTTCTTAGCTACGTTAACAGAAAGTAAAACAGTACAAGGAAAAGTGGGATGTGGTCGTAGTCGAAATTCAAGCAAGTGGCTGGCACTGTGGAAAACGTCGGAACGCTTTGCGAGAAATGTACTATGCACATTCCTTGAGGGAAAGCCGAGGAGCCGGCGAAGGCTATCTTTCTAATATAGAGCTGAGTCCTGATTAGTGCGAGGCGATGCAATGAAATGAAGGTGGCGGGAGCCCTGGAACACGTTGCTGAGGCCTGGATGTAGTCCACTTCGTCCTCCCAATGGATGGCAAAGAGATTTGGACCTCAGAGAGGGGTTCAAAAGAAGCTAACCATATGGACGTGCCGATTGGATGCCGAGGTTGCTTAATTGGAGGTGGAGGTCGCCATTCCTTGCATTCTCAGACGATGTAGCCGAAGAATACAATGTATGAATATATTATGATAAATGAAGGAAATGCGACAGAGTTAGACGGCAGAAAGTGGTCGGCCCTAACTACTGTGCTCAAACGTTCATTCCCCTTCAATCGGCGACAAAGGGTCACCCCGGTCTTCAAAGAGCGGAGGTCAGGCCACAAGTACGCCTCACTAGCGCGATGCAATAGTCTGACGGCCAAGTGAGTAGCTTCTAGATGTTATGGGTTCTTCAGAGTGGAGGAAAGGTGCCGTAGGCCCACTTTGTCTCCAGCCATGTTCCCGTAGACTTAACCGGTTGAACGCCCTGACCGAATACCCCTCTTCAAGTTCTGACACGACTGAGTGACGACTGGACATGGGGACGGTCAAGCGACTGGGTGTACGGCTTCCAGAAAATAAGGAGTTCGCGGAAACGAGTCGACTACCGGATTTGGCATTTGCTAAAGATGACCTAGAGCTGAGTAAAGACGAGCGAGACCCCGTCTGTCCCGCGCCATATCCTCCTCTGCCTAGCTGGGATTCGGCCAAGGTCTTTCGCAGATTGACATTATCCGTGCTCCGGTGTGCCGATCGATCTTCATCACCTTCAGGTGTAAATCGAGGCCGAACAGGAGAATAGATCTGAGCCCTTGAACGGGCCACACTACACAGGTTGATTGAGTAATGCAACTTCTTTCGTACAGCACTGCGGCGCGACTTACTCTTCCATTGACACCACCCCTTCACATGGTTGATTGATGTTGCCAATAAACCAATCTTCAATCTAATCAAAATGACATCAGAATTGGGTCCATCAATAGGATGTATCACTTGCCTTGATGAATTTGTACAAATTGCGCGGCCGCGCGGTTGAGGTCCGACGGTCGGCGGTCACGGTAGCGTATTCGGAGTTTTCTCCAAGCTCGGATAAAGAACTTAGCCGTGAAGGGTGTGCAGCACCCAGCGGGTGAGGAGTGATGCCAATGCGTTGACAACGCAACGTAACGTCATTGAAGATGACCAGCCATAGGTCTTTTTTGCTACCGATGCCGACCCCACCATTTCGGAGTAAATTCCTTGAACGTTTAAAAGACCTCTTCCCCCCGACAACCTTAGTAATCCCAGCGTCACTCGAGTCCAGCATTCGCTCCTCCACAAGAACACGGGATGGCTTGGGAGTAGTAAACTGCACTGCTTTGTCTAATCCGCTAATCCGTGCAAGGATATCGCGGGTCTTGTTGCGTTCTTCCTCTTGAAGTTTTTCATTTTCGATGCCACGAACGATAGTCTCGACTTCTGCAACCAGCTGGAGGGCGCCCTCGTATTCAAACATCCATGGATCCGTATGTAAAAGGACAGATTGAAATAGCTGAGGGTATACGAGAAGCCGCCGGAAAGGCTTTGATAAAGAGGTTGCCAGCCCGGTCTCGCCACGATCTTCAGCATCGGTCTCGAGTTTATGCAGGAGACCGTAGATCCTGGGCCATCGAGTGTTTGGATGTCTGGTTGATGTCCTTGTTGAAAACACATCATTGGTTTGGTCGAGGGCCCGTTCTAGATGCAGGACATAGCTCGCATAACCCCGGAACATGTGTAACTAGAGTCCATGGTCAGGGGAGTAAGAGAGATACAGTCTTACATTGTCCAAGAAAACGTCTGCTAAGGACCTTACAAGAGGATACTGTTCATTGTAACGTTTCCGTAGAGCCTCGATGAGCTTAACATGATCTTCGAGAATATTTCCGATAGCTTCAAGGCACAACCGCAAGTCATCCGGCAGTTGATGTGGAGCAACCCAGCCATTAGCGATGAAGTCCCCTTTGGTGAAGGCTTCCCTTTCTGTAGGCGAGAGTTCCACAGAAGACCCGCGACCCAAAGATGCAGTAGACACTGCATTGCTATTTCGGCGGAGAGGTGATCTCAGAGACCGAAGGGAGAGGGAAAGGGACACGAAAGAATCTCTCAATGTCCGAGAATCTAGAGGCTCACGTGGATCGCATTCCAAAGCGAGATCCCAAATGCCTTTTCCTCCCTGGCGAGACCCAAATGGGGTCGTTCCAGCTTTGCGGCTGTCTTCAGAATCTTCAAACCCAGCCTCAGATGGACGAGAGGCGAATGGGAAGTGCTCTAATGACTCTACGAGGGTCTCGGGGTGCGACATATCGTCATACTCGATCATTGTAGACGACGAAGAGTCGGCATATGGGTGGAGTAGGGGGTTTATAAACGTTTCCCTCAACTTGAGAAGATCAGCCACATATCTACGAAACTGGTGATAAATTTTGGAAACAAGAAAGGTACGGATCCTCACCTTTCTTCGCTTGCGACAATCTCCCACATTATCTCTTGTCGCCTCCGTTCGCTTGGTCCAAGATGAGTTACCAGATCTTCTCCTGCGCCCTCACTCCAACAAGAAAGGAGGGAGGAAAGACGCAAAGACTGATCGATGGAATTATCGTCATCATGATTCGGTTTTACTAGATGTATGGTAGGCGGACGTATCGGAGTATCTTCAACAGTGGCCGCGATTGGGTTCAGAAGTGAGATAGAAGCAACTTCCCCGTCATTGTTCTCATCAGTCGTGCTTATGTTCCCATTACCAGTCTCACAAAAGTCTCGTTTAGCCAGATCCCGATCAACGCGAGGTGGTGCTATATCGGAGGCAACGGTAATGTCCGAGTCAGTAGAGACCTCGACCGAGATGTTGGAGGGGGTAACACTAGGGTTTGTCGTGGAAGTAGTGATACAGTCTGCCTTCTCCCCGATGGTTGGAAAGGGAAGAGATGAACGCCCAGGGAGGGACTTTAAAGAGGTTATCGACTTGGCTGTGTCAATTGAGCGCCGATGCTGCTCGAGTGGAGGTGGCCACTCCTTCAAGGGAGGAAGTAGACGATTGCTATCCTTCTGATACGAGTCCTGATTAGCACGAGGCGATGCAACGTCGAGAGTGACAGCTAGGTTGGTGGATGCCTCTATCGCGACGTCGGCGAGAGACCTAGAACATGTCGTGGAGGTCGTAATGTCGTCTTCCGTGTCCTCGATGGATGGAAGGGAGAGAGAAGAAAGTTCGGCTTTTGGGAGGGGTTCAAAAGAGGCGATCGACGTAGTTGTGTCGATTGAGTGCCGAGACTGCGCAAATGGAGGTGGGCATTCGTGAAGGGAAGGAAGTGGAGGAAGGTGTTCCTCCTGATAGGAAGGAGTAGAGAGAGGATATAACGCCATATCCTTCGGACCTTCGACTTCACCCTTTGGAAGACCTCCGTTGCATTGGTTGGAAAGGCACTTCATAGTTCAAATAAGTCGGGAAAGATGCGAAAAGAGAGAAAGGTGGAGCAGAGGATAAGAGTGGGAAAGTGGAAATGTCTGGCTCGAGGCATGATTGACCCTAGAGGATTTCCGCAAGGCATGGCACTGCAAGACTGCACGCTCCTACCACGCCTGTCAGGCATGAGTGTGGTGTGAGCGCTTGAGTCTCAGCCAGTCAGGTGCCCTGCAAAGGTATAACATGTTGGAGCCACGAGTAATGTAGGGTTCAACGTAACTCACGCCACCGACCGCAGCACGTACCAAGCTCCAGATGTCGTATCTTTCTTTATTATTGCAAGTCGCGGGTGGATACAAGTTGGTTTCTCATTACTTCAAAATTTTCCTTTAGGGTAACGCCAGTATCACTTCTTTCCTTCGAGAAAAGTTTGCTCTCTTTATCGTGTGCGCTCTTCCCTGTAACGAAGTTTCGATTGCGGTTCGCATCCTTAACTTGAGTTTGGTTCCTAACTAGTTTGTATAAAGGAGGGGGAAAGGCATAGTACCCTTGATCGGTACACAGTACAGTACGTACACGCACGCTGGCAGGACACTGGCAGGCGCACACCACAGCCACGGCAAGTCCCGGGCCACATGATCATGACCATGAACTTGCAGCGGATGCCCACCTGTGTTTCCGGAATACAGTACTAGATTTACACCAGTTATAATTGAGATAGACAGGATATGACGTTTTTTTGTCTTCTGAACAGTCGAGGATAAGGTGGGCCTGAGGTAATCTCCGATTCAAGTACACACAGAGGGCACACAGCATGGTGGGGCGGCGGGGCAAAGCGTCCATCTGTAGCTAATAGATGAAGCCCGGTACAGGGCGGTTACCCCAATAGATTGCATTATCGGGCAGTGTGCGACGGCGACGGTATTGAAAACACATTTTTTCAGCGCTCAACGCTCAGTCACGTCACGAGGTGAAGAGGCGCGTTATAGCTGTGTAATATGAGGCTGTGTAATAGGGTACGTGTTCTTCCATCGACCATCATCGCTGATGTTATAAAGATATCACTTCTGTAGTGCATAATCTCAAAGCAACCACTTCTCCCTCTGACTCCAAGACCACACCTATGAGCCCTTATCAGTGCGTCCAGAGACATTCACTGCGTCAATTGCTGAAGTTGCTAAGTCGCACATAGCCAGGTTCGAAAACGTGCCCGTCATCAAGCTTCTGCGCAGCCCTGCGGCATCCCCCAGTCATCATATACTAGTGCCTCCAGTTCATCGACTCGAATCCAGAACAGTGGCGCCACTGAAGGCTCGAAGTCGGAGATGATAGAACGAGGTCGAAGTGAGTTCCTTTTTTACTATGTCTGGCGCAAACAGTCGTTGACAGATCCCGCGGCGTATCATAAGAACGGGTGACGATCAACATGCTCCCTGACGATGCACTCCTAGAAATATACAACCGCTACCGAGAAGATCAGCTGTACTTCTTCACGTGGTGGTGGGAAACGCTCGTTCACGTCTGTCGCAGATGGCGACGTATCGTCTTCTTGTCACCGGGACACCTGCACTTGCTCCTTGCTTGCAACGGCAATACCCCCGCGAAGACCTCACTGACCATCTGGCCAGCCCTACCCATCGCGATCACTTGTTTCCCTTGGCACGCAACGACCGAAAAAGGTGTCGAAAACGTCATCGCTGCACTCAGGTGCAATGATCGTGTATCCGAGATCACCCTCGATGGGATCCCAGGTCCTGCATTGGAAGTATTCGCCGCCGCGATGCAGGAGCCGTTCCCGGCTCTGACGTATCTTCGTCTCTCAACGTCAGGATCGACAAGGCTGGTCCTCCCCGATTCGCTCTTGGGTGGATCGGCTCCGCATTTGCGGTCATTCGCCTTGGTGGGCATTCCATTTCCGGCCTTCCCCCAACTCGCCTTGTCTGCCAATCATTTGCTCTCTCTTCGCCTTTGGGATATCCCGGATGCTGGGTATATTTCACCCGAGAAAATGGCCACTTGCCTGGCTGCACTACCCCATCTCGAAGCCCTTTCCATTGGGTTCCTGATAATTCAACCTCTCGTCCAAAAAAACCCGCCACCACCAACACGCGTTTTCCTCCCCTCTCTCACGTATTTTGCATTCCGGGGCCATTGCGAATATTTTGAAGACCTGAGGGCGCGAGTCGATATTCCTTCTGTCACTGAGCTCGAGCTACACTATTATGGTGTTTATTGGTGACCTCATTGTTATTATTTATAGGTTGGCCCATCTCACATAGAATGACTGATAACTTTGATCGTGGCGTGTCTCAAGTCGCGTACATAGATGGGGATAGACAGATGGATGTTAACATTGTCAAGTCGTCCAAGGCCGAGGGTGACAAAGTCGAAGGTACAATCAGATAACACGAGAAGCCTAGAGGTCGCTCTCGCAGAAACTCGGTTCGGTGACAGGTATCGAGGCGAAAAAGAAGAGTAAAAACGGCAAGAAGGAAATTTGAGTGTCCGGACTTTGTGAGTTCGGATCCGAGTCCTGGGGGAGGGGAGGGGTACGTTTCGAGTATGTCTCTCGATGGCTAGTTACCGAGTGGCGTTCGGTATCCTAGTAGCTCTTCAGCCGATTTCTTCGAATAAAAGGGAGTGCAGCTTTCAGAATTTATACTGGTCCGGGGTGACGCGATACGTATATAGACGAACCGGGGACGTACGCGAAGGTACAGACGGTGGGCTACAGTAGCTAAAAATAGAGTTGTAAGTGTCGAAATGGCATTGTGATAGCGGTGCCTTTGGTATTGGAACGTATCGTATTTGGGGTAGAGGTGTCGCTTGTAACTTGATTACAGTATCCTAATAGCCTGAGGGAGGGTTGTGGTTTCTGAGGCCCCAGAACCGCACGATCTGTTAAGATGGATATAATCCTGCCACTGGTTCCAAGGTAACAGAGAATGACGGAACGGGGGACTCTCATATGAATTGAAGTCACCTCGGACCAGAGCGGACCAATGGGGTCGTAAATTGGCGCCGTAGCGCCCGGGCCTGTCAGCCACGCAACTCTTTTCATACGCAACTTTTTATCTACCACATGCAAGCAGATCCCATTTCTTCACGCCCGCACAGCCATTTATTTTCTCCCTTTTTTCCTTCCACCCTCCTTCGACCTTTGGACAATGATGATCTACACTAGTCGTAGTCTAGTCGAAGTGAGCATCGTGTCAAATACTGTAATGCATTTAATCAGCGAGATATAGGAGAACCTGTGCCGCTCTTGAGGCCCCTGGGGACCGCCCGCTGACCACCACGTGCCACATGGGCTCTACAGTATAGTATGGCCGTTCCGCGGAGGGGGACATGCCAATGACCGGCGATCATGATCCGGATCACGAGCCGGAATAACGAGCTCAACACAGTTACTTGGGCTACCCGCTTGCTAGCATCTGCATCTCATTTCTCAAATGCGATAATTTTTATATATGATATATTGGTCTGTGTTCAAGCCTGTGTTTTGCATCCATCAATGACTTCTGTTCGCAGTCTTGGCGCATGTAAATATAAAAGCATGTTAACACCCGATATTATCTTTAGCTCCTTGCTCACGTTACTGGGTACTGGATAGTGCGTATGCCTTTCCCTTCACCTCTAATCCGCTAATACATTACCTTCTCTATTATGTTTAGCCCACTTGTGATTGTTCTGGACTTCGCGATTCCACTTTTCGTTTTGACAACGAACATATAATTAAATCACGCTCGCATTGACGACTCAACTATCAACACCATTCAATCCCCGTAACACATCGAACAAAAATGCGTCGATACATCATAGTCTCTGGAATCCTTCTCATTCTTTCTATCATCGACTTCGCTCTCGCGGCTCCGGTACAAGCACAAGAGAAATGTCAAGCGTGCGTTGATGTGGTGGGCATACCCGAGGACGCGATGACTACGTTGGGGAAGCGGGGTGGTGAATGGGAGCAGCTGTGGGATAAGTGGTACTTCGAGGGATTGTTTGGAAAGCCGAAGAAGTTGTCAGATGCACCTGCATCGTCGAGCTCAGCACCATCGGGCTCAGAACCACCGGGGCCTGACCATGGGTCGACGAGCGTCGTTGAGAGGCCAGCACCGGGCTCAGAACCGCCAGGGCCTGACCATGGGTCGACGAGCGTCGTTGAGAGGCCAGCACCGGGCTCAGAACCACCGGGGCCTGACCGTGGGTCGACGAGGGTCGTTGAGGGGCCAACACCGGGCTCAGGACCGCCAGGGCCTGACCATGGGTCGACAAGCGTCGTTGAGAGGCCAGCACCGGGCTCAGAACCGTCGGGCTTAGTACCATCGGGCTCAACGGCATCGGGGCACGACCATGGATCGACGAACGTCGTTGAGGGGCCAGCACCGAACCCCGCGTCGTCAACACCCAACCCTGACCATCTATTGATGGAACCGTTGAGCCCATCGCCGCCAGGGTCCCCGGAGTATCATGTGTGGGAGCCGTCGAGCCCAGGTCAGTTCAAAGGGCCGCAGATGCAACCATGGTGGGCAGAAGAATCCAACTGGGACAAGGAAGCGATGGATACGTATAAAATACCGGATCACCTATTGGTGTTCACAAAGACCGACCATGGTGTGCATCATGAGTCACCGAACTCCCCAGCGTTGACAGAAGCCGGCTCGGAGTATGAATATCCGGGGCTGCAACCGAACCCGAGGCCGTCATACCCAGGATCCTCGAACCCAAATCCGTCGACAAACGATGACTATTACTATGCGTCGAGTCTGGCGGGAGCACCACCGTCGAGACCAGGGCCACCGGGAGGGTTTGGCTCGGCCTATGGGTACCAAGGACTGCATCCGTCATCGTCGCAGGGACAAATGTCGCAGATAGACTCGGACTGGCTCTATGCGTGGAAGTTGGCGCATGCGCCACCGTCGAGACCAGGATCACCGACAGGGTACAGCGAGGGCTATGCCAGTGGGGACAGTGTGATGCATCCACCATCGACGCAGGGACCTATGTCGCAGATGGACTCGGACTGGCTCTATGCGCAGAGGTTGGCGTCTGCGCCACCGTCGAGACCAGGATCACCGACAGGGTCCGGCGGAGACCATGTCAGTGTAGACGAGTTGTCCCATTCGCCATCGACGCCGGGACCAATGTCGCAGGCGGATTGGGACCGACTCCATGCGTGGTCATTGGCGAATGCGCCACAGCCGAGACCAGGGTCACCGACAGGGTTCGGCGCGGATCATGACCCTTCACCAGAGGTGGCATTAACCCAGGGATTGCCGACAAATACCGAGCATGAGGCGTTGTATAGGCCACCATCAAGCCCAGTGGAGTCGTCAAATGTCGCCCGGCCAGTTAACGCGGAGGATGTTCAAGCTGCTATCTATAACTGGAAAGGCAAAGGGAAGAGACCTGTGGATCCGGCCCAGGAGGCGTCCTCATCGCAGCCTGCGGATCCGGCCCAGGAGGCGTCCTCATCGCAGCCTGCGGATCCGGCCCAGGAGGCGTCCTCGTCGCAGCCTGCGAACTAACTTGGTCCAGGGAAGTAAGTTTATTTCTCGACACACTCTTCTACCCGCGACCTGTGATCTGTATAACTGGTGACGTCCTCGAACGTGGGGCTTGCACATCCTTACATAGTCGCCGAGATTATCCCTGGCTCCGAAAATAAAGTTGCATCGCAATACTAATCTGAGTGACGAGGATATCTAACTGACGTGTCTTAACATGTGGGATATATTCGAGTCTAAACAATGCTACCATGCCGCGTGCCCTCTACATCCCAAAGGGCTTCCTTCGGTCGCTTCCTACTCTTTATCACATGCGCCATGTTCTTGACCTCCCTGAACGTTCCACTGTACATGGTCTGGGATTGCTGCGTCTAGCAAACCACTGGCACCGGTCTCATCCCTAAGCCCATGCTGGGTGGGAGTGAAACTGTCGATGCCACCTGCATTGGTGTAGGATTTGGTAACAGCCTTACTTGTGAGGTGGTCGCCCAGACCGCTCATCTTCAAGGACCACCGCATATGGTCACGACATGTGATTCAGTTAGGACCGTCCACCGCGAACTTGGGTGAAACGCCTCGGAGCGGCGTTAGTGAGTCCGTGCAGAGGGAGATAAGTTCCTAGAAAAGGGAGAAGAGATCAGCATGTTAGTAGTAAAGAAACGTACGTGGGAGCGGCGGCTCGTCCCGCGCAAGTACTAAAAGAAGGCGCAAACGGAATGAAAGGGAAAAAAAAACGCATCTTGAGACGGCGGTCACACAGAAAAGGAGGGAAAACGCGAGCTATTCTATTGTAGTTAAGGTAGAGTTATTTAAATACATGAGGGCTCTATCATTCGACTAGTTTTTTTGTGTTGTAGGACCAGGGGCGCAAGCGAGAGCGAGGGAAGATGAGATGACAACAGAAAGTAACAAAGTAAAACACGTGAACCGTTAGCGTCACGACCCTCACTCACATGATGCTCCATGCACGTGATGTACGTTCGGAATATTCACTCTTTATGCCCTTCCGTGTCTATCGCGGGTCTTAACGGCATGATCGTCAAATATAGACTAGCCGGTACACGCTAGGATCTTCAAGCTGCCATCTGTAAGATGGGCTGCGTGGCTGCGTGGCTGTGCTCGTACGGACAGCTCCAGGCTCGGTCTGGTCGGCCAAAATGACACTTCATTCGCTCCATTCCTTGTTTTTCTATTTTCAGTTTAAGTTAACACCATGCACATCGCCTCCGGCGTTGCTGTATTTAAACCTGACTTCTCCATAATTACAAAATAGAAGACTTTCCCATCATTTTGCTTCTGTGTGTGCTGTGCCGTTCTGTCTTTCAGCTTCTTCACTGGCAGCCCGAGGTGCCAGGTGTTAGCGCGAGCGAAGTCTCAGCGAACGAGCCGACACACATCCTGCCCCTTTGTTGAATGCTGATCCCTTTCCCTCCTATCCCTTTTTCTCTCGAACTCATCCCAGTGCGCGCCGTCGCGCTACACATCGATAAGTAGAAAGGTCAAAAGGAAGCAACCTGTGGATGTGGCCGCAGCAGCCTGCGGACCAGCTTGGTCCAACTTTCTGCCTTGTCCCTCTCCTCTATCAACCCTCATACCAGTATTCTAACTTGATGATGCTCTTCAGTAGTTCAAAATAATAGCTAGGAATTTTGGAAATTTTTGAATACTCCGTGACCGGTGATCTTTATACTAACTTGTTACCTCCTCGACCGTAGTGCTGGTACATCCTTGGATGGTCTCCGAGATAATCCCTAGCTCCGACAATTGCAATTCATTTCCGCAGTTGGAGGACATCTCCTACAAGTATCACGCGTTAGCGCTGCAGTGACCTACTACAAGGCGATTTGTTATAATTTCAGGCCACCTATGTGAGCGAGTTGTAAGCAAAGTTAGCAGGCAGCAGCCCTAGATGGGGGTGTTCATGATGTGCACGTAAGACTCGGATGTGTTCTAACCAAAACCAGAGGGTGTAGCCCGTTGCCAGTGTTCCTTACCGCTAGCATATTCATGAGAACAATACCCTTCCTGGCCTCTGCGGAGCAGGTGAGGTGATTTTGAGTTCTGTGTGCAGAAAGTGAGCGAACGGAGCGATACTCGCCATCGCCGAGTTGCGCAAATGTGAGTGGAGCCCGCTGCCGTGCGCATGGTCCAAGCATCGTCTTGTAAGTTACTGTAAGTGTGGCACTAGGTGGCCTTGCGCCCATATACACTTACGGGATCTCCCGCACTGCGCCACTGCACCAACTGCGCCACTGCTCCAGTGCCACTCCACTTGGGGACTGTCCTTGGGGACTGCCGGTCCGGCAACCGTCCATGCCACGCTGTTGCCGTGTAAAGAGTGGTCAGCTGTTCTCTAGGCACTGATTGCCTATACCAACGCGGCGTGGTGTAACTTCGTATTTGTTTTGTTTCCCGACCTTTCCGAGCGTTCTCTGAGATCCACACTACAATCGATTATCAAGTACTCGCTGTGTTGCAAACGTGAACCCACAACTAGCGAATGGCGAATGCAATGCATCAAGGTATGCATGCTTGACATACGTGGTTTGAAGACGGCCTAACGTTTGTCTGGCGTATCAGGCGAGGTTCAGAATCGTGCCGCCAAGCACCGCCCAACATCGCCGGCGCGGCTGCTCAGTACAGTATATGTTTTGATCAATTAGCTCCACTGGTGCAGTGGCGGCGCCGAAAAGACGCGCATGCACCCATGGGGCGAACTGAGTGGGCATGCCTTGCACACGTGTCCAGGGACTGTGTAATAGGATTCGGACTAGTGGCGTTCTCCGCAAAAGTAGCCTATAAGATGCAGTGGGCCATATGAAATCTTCGCACCCAAACAATTATATCCTCCCCCCTCTGGTACGTCATGAAATTTTGCTGGTACCACTGCCAAAGGAACTGAAGCACATAGACATACTCAAATGCGGCTCCGCCGTCACAGCGCCCCATCATCTCCCAGCATCGCCCGGCGATTAATTGCCAGCAATCCGTTGTTGTCAATTCTGACATCCGCCCTTTCCAAAGGTTCAAAGCCCAACCAATCATCACTCCCTAGCTCTCCGTCTGTCTCGTCGATTCCAGTACATGACCCCTCAGAGAGTCCGAAAGAGCCGGTGGTGAAGTCGTCCGAGAAAGACTCACACGAAGAACGTAGCCGACGTAAGTCCATCAGCCTTTGTATCATCTGCACAGGCGATTGACTAGCATGGCATAGGCTCTGCGTCGATCAACATGCTCCCAGATCATATCCTCCTGGAGATTTTCGACTTCTACCGAGTGTCGAGCACAACCTCTAAAGGTCACACGGCCTACACGTGGCCGTGGAAAAGGCTGGTGCACGTATGCCAAAAATGGCGAAATCTCGTGTTTACGTCACCTCGCCGCCTGGATGTGCGCCTCTTCTGCGATTCCAGGACACCAGTGAGGAGGTCACTTGACTGCTGGCCTTCTCTTCCCATCATAATCCGATGCACACTCACTTCCGCTATATTTGCGCTCCGCGATGATGAGAATGGGGAGAACATCGTTGCCGCACTCGAACAGCGGGATCGCGTATGCAAGATCGAGCTCAAGAACCTAACGAGTTATGTATTAGACAGTCTTACGGCAGTCATGCAGGAGCCATTCCCTGCACTAACAGGAATTTTCCTTTCGTCACACAATTATGCGGACCCTTTTCTTCCAGAAAAGTTCTTGGGTAGATCTGCCCCAAATTTACAATATTTCGACCTTGATGGCATCTCATTTTCCGCTTTACCGAAGCTTCTTTCGTCAGCCCCCCATCTAAGCAGGCTTCAGCTTCGGAAAATACCATATACTGGGTACATTTCACCCGAGGCAATGGCCACTTGTCTAGCTGCGCTACCCAATCTCGAATCCCTCGTTCTTGAATTCCACTCTCCGCGATCTCGATCGAATCAAGACAATCGACCTCCATCACCTCTCATACGGACATCCTTCTCCGCCCTCACCGCATTTGACTTTCAAGGGGATAGCGAATACCTCGAGGAACTCGTGGTCCATATCGATGCCCCTCTCCTTAACCGCGTCACGTTCAGGTTCTTCAATCAGCTCACTTTCGACAACCCGCAGCTCTCCCAGTTTATCGATCGCACGAAAATAGTCAACTCGTTCAATCTCGGCTCGATCGAGTTCCTCTCTGACGTAGTGAAAACCACCCTCACTTCACCAGTTGGCCGAGGAAAGCTGGAGTTGGGAATCTCGTGCCGCCGACCCGAATGGCAAGTTTCGTCGATGGCGCAGCTTTGTGCGCAGCTTCCCGCCCTCACGTCTCGTGTGGAACAGCTCGACGTCCGCAAGGGCTGTATTTCGCGGTCCAAATGGCCCGAAGATATGGAATCCGCGCAATGGTTGGAGCTTTTCGACCCATTCGTCGCCGTGGAGAGGTTGAGCATTCTGAAACTGGGGCAACTTGTCGTGCCTGCCCTTGGTGGGCTTCCGGGGGAAAGGGCCTTGGAAGTATTACCTGCCATGCGTAGCCTCTTGTTAAGAGGGTTGGACTCGAACTCTCTTATTAAAGATGACTTGGAGCCATTTGTTTCTGCACGCCAAAGCTCCAATCGTCCTATTTCTGTGCTCTGGGGACTCAAGAAAGGACGACGGGTTTCAGCATTTTGATCATATTTTTCGGTATTGTTAATTTATTATGTAATACATAACCGGACTTATCACGACTCACTGGGAGGTTTCGTCCCCTGAATGCAAGGACTTCATTGTGACCTGTGTAATGAGGGAAAAAAAATGCACCTGAGAAGGGTAAGCCCTGAAGAGCACACATATAAGGGATCTCGAGAAGATGCAGAACAATATCACCTCATAAATTGATGGACCATTTTTACCAGGTCTATATGACATTGCAGACAGTCCAACCTCCCAGCAGCTCTAGTTTATCAAATTCCCGCAGCCCATGATGACCTACCTCGGGAACACCTTGTAGATGCGGGGTTATAAGAATTTCAGGTTTGGCACACGGGATGGGAGTTACGAGCGGGGAGCGCTCTTATGTATTTACTCCCGGACCTTAGGTCCTAAATACTACCTACGCACTATGAAATACATAGTATTACTAAATTATCCGGGCGGATGCCCTCTTTCTGATGTGTGAGCGCACGCGTATTTGGGTATGATCGTGGGACTTTAGTGCCTGTCTGGGAATGGTTTCCCAACAGGGGTAACCTAAGAAAAGTGAGTAACGGTCATAAATAATACAGAGGAAATCATGATATGCATACAAGATGCATTCTTATTGAGACTAGACACTTTACTCCTGGTCGTTGTTCCTTGCTGGCTTGGGATGACCATTTTAAATGGTCCAAAACGATCCTGTTGGCTTCTGTAGAGCAAGAAGTTAGACCGTGAATGTGTTGTGCAGGGAGGCCGGCGTGCGATGAGTACCATCACTGCCCATTCCAGTCAGTCAGGCATACTGCACTGTACGCCAGTCCAAGCACCGCCTTGTAAGTGTGGCACAAAGTAGGTCTTGCGTTCATACACTTCTGGGATTGCGGGGGCCTTTCGATAGATACAAAGACAGATACAAGTACTGTAAATCCTCAGGCCAATGTGCGCAGCTGGATCATACAACATCCCAGAGTGCCACCAGAGGCCCAACGTTCAAGTATTATGGTGCAACTTGGGGCCAAACGAAAGGCGATGAGAGTGGTGGTGGTAGGATAAAAATGTGAGGGAGTGCCTCGGTAAATCCCAGTCAAAGCATCCTTCCAGTTCCTTGAACGAAAACAGCATCCCTCCTCTCATCTACAGTATTTTGTAGATATATCTAGGAGCCTCCATCAGGATATGTGTGGTTGAAGTGGAAAAGAAGAGGTTGGATTAGATTGATTGCACATCGCGGCACGGGCCGGCACAGACGCCCATGACATGTGACCTGACCACTGACATCTCGGCGATCTCGCCCGCCCGATTGTTAAAATCTCCATGAATAGTAGGTCAAAAACTGGCTAAGTAAAAGTGAGAGCTACTTAGAACGACTTTAGTTTACCTGAGTATACTTAAATATTTGTTATGAGTCAAGTCCGACAAACGTCCAACAACAATTCAAAGAGCCTGAGCTGCACCACGCATTATATTGCAATTAGCAGCGCAAAATTAAATTTTACATTTCTTACAATCAGTATAACAACGACCACCTGTAGCACTCACTAGTCACACAACGTCGCTTTTACCAAGGGGGTTTGGGCAAGGGATCAAGGATCAAGGGGTCGCGACATCAATGCACGGGACGCCCCACCCCTCCCACTCAACACGTCCCTCCTGAATATCCACAAGGCGCTCCCAGAGCACATGTGCAAGGCTTCCCTCCCCTCCTACAACAGGCAACACAATATCCTGTATCTGCATCTCCGCGTCATCGGCACTAACGCGGCGTTGCCATCCAATGCGCGAAGCAGGAATGACGACTGCCGCCGTGCCTACGCAGAAGACCTCACGCAGCGTACCGGCTTCCGCAGCCGCGAAAAGCTCTGACATCGTCAGGGGGCGTTCGGTGGTCTGTAGGCGGACGTCGGTTGGGAGTTTTGGGAGAGCGGTGGTATGTGGGGTATGTGAAAGAAGCGAGAGTACCGAAGCGCGCGTCACGCCCGGTAAGATTGTACCGTCCAGCGGAGGCGTGACTACATCGAGAACTGTGAGAGAAGCGGTGAAGGGAAGAGAGGGAAGGGGCAAGTGAGAGGCTGTTGAAGAGGATAAAAAAAAACACTTACCACCGGCTGTGTTCTCAAACACCGCAAATACATTCATGGCACCCGCCTCTGCGACCGTTTCGCCAAGCAACCATAACAATTGCTGATACCCAAGAGCGGCAGCGCTGCGCTGCGCGACGAAACCAGGCGCGTAGTTCAAGCCAAGCTTGTAGCCGCCCGTACCACCAGGCCACGCGCGCACCTGGTCGCTCATAGCGAGCAAGGAGATGCCCTTGCCTTCCTGGTTGCGGATATAAGGGCCCATAGGTGAGAGGATCACGTAAAGCGCTGCGTGTCGAGACGCCGAGACGCCGAGCGATGGTCGCGTGCCGATGAGCGTCGGCCGGATGTAGAGGCTGCACCCTCGCGCGAGAGGAATCCAGCGCGCGTCGAGTACGACGAGGCGTTTGATGAGGGAAAGGACGGCATCTGCGCTGAATGGCTAATAATGGCGAGATTGGTGTAAGCGTATATGTGTAGGTCTGGGAGCGCTCACAGGGAGGGCAACACGTTCCGCGGAGCGCACCATCCGTTCCATGTTCAGCTGGGGCCGGAATAAACGTGGGGTCCCATCGGGTCCCAAATATGCCTGTTGGTGTATTAAAACATGCACTGTCGATGCGCGAGCAGGAAACGACGGACCTTCAAACCTTCAAAGACGTTGGGACAGTAGTGAAAGCACGAGCTCGCAGGGTCGAGGTTGAGTGGTCCATATGGCTTAATCTGAGGCGGAGACCATCCGCGGTCTGGAGAAAAGTCCACGTAGAGCATATGGTCTGTAGGGACCTGTCCAATTTGAGCGTGTGTAAAGTGGAAAGACATAAAGATTCTCGCACCTCCCCAAACACGAGGGAGTCGGGTTCAGGCAATTCTTTGAGCACTGCGGCACGGGTGATTGTGAGCCCGGAAGGCTGGTGACGATCAGTGTCTTTCCGTCAGAGTGAGACTGGACACACATCAATATC
>QFEZ01000129.1:0-53304 GCA_003316425.1 Russula lepida
GCCAGCTTCGACGCATCCAGTACTCTTCGTCTAACAACACTCCCGGTCCGCCGGGTCCGACGCCCTTACCCTGCAACGGCCTTCAATTCGGCTATGATGCGAAGGGTCCATTCCCAACAATCTCCGCCCTCGAGAGTTATTTCCGGAATGAACATAGCCTCGCTGAAGGCCGTGCCTCTCGAGGTTGGGCACCTTCCCCAAACTGCGAACCGCTTGATAGCTCGGCGTTTGCCTCCTTGGTTTTTACGCACAACGACCTGAACATGCGGAACTTGCTGCTAGACGATCAGCATGTGCTGTGGGTGGTTGATTGGGGGTTTTCAGGATTTTATCCACCGTGGTTTGAGTATCTTGGGATGAGGTATGCGGCGCAGAAGGACAAGGATTCGGAGGGCTGGCAGAAATGTATCGGATATATGGCAGAGCCGGCGTTTAAGATTGAAGAGTGGATGGAAAGGATAGGCTATGGTTCCCCAGACCTGTAGAGTTGTATAGTCAGGTAATCTCATACCACAGACCGCAAGGAAACAGCGAATGGATGACTGAACAGTAAAACAAAAAAGACTGACTAGCCACTCGCGGTGAGATGTCCATGTAAACCCTTTGTTACTTTGTATAGAACAACACATAATGTACCACCATCGTACCAACGACATAAGACACGAACTTTAAGACTTGTGTTATAACTGTGCAATAGTAGCTACCAATCGCTAGTACATTACAATCCCTCTCCCCCTCTCCTGCTGATCCATGTCATTATAATATGTCAGCATTCATGTCCTGGCTGCATACCAGGAAGAGTGCACATGAGTTGACACGATTTGGCGCATTTGGTTCTATTGGGCACCTTGGCAAATAAACCAAGTCATGCCAAGGCCGGCAACTCAAGACTTTGAGTGAGCCCCCACAGTCGTCGTCACTGACCACCAGGGTCAAAGATGCAATTGGGCGGACCTAGATCGGGTAGTTGATGAACGAGAAAAGTACCATCCCTTCACGAACGGATCAAAGTTGCAGAGGCCGATTAGAGGGAGTACAGTATTAGACGTAAAGGATGGTACACACCCGATCGGCGGGTGGTTGTCGTGTGTGGCAAAATTTTTGTTACAGCGTATTCCAAAAACCTTGTCATGCGCCATTTTGAAAAAAAAAATTGGGTGGCATCCGGCAAACTCCGCTAAGGTGCAGCATTCGAACTGGTTATGTATTCTGAGTATGCTGCACATACCCACGGCCTTAGCAACTTCGAAGAAATATGTAGTGGCCCAATGAGGCCCCACTTTCAGAGTAGTGGAGCGTGCATGACTGGCATCGTTGACCACCAGCGCTTCAACTTCGAATGCTCAGTGTAGCCCTTCATTTACATCCCTGACACTGCCACATGTGCCCACGGCCTTAGTAACTTCGAGGACACGTGTGGAAGACATAGGTAGGCATTACTACAAGATATAGTGCCCTGCGGAGGCCCGTGAAACCATTTGCGACGCTTCCTGCCCCTAAAGGGTCACTAACCGAGGATAGCAAGTGATGTGAGTCGCGCACACTAGTGCACACTCTGCTGCTCTGCATGTGAGGCTGCACTGGTTAAATTTTGTTTGTGTTGCTAAGGCTGCGCATAGGTGCGGAAATGTCAGAAGCAGAAGGAAAGGCTGCTACTAACAGAGGCAGTAGTTGATGCAAGTCGCAGACGCAGGTGCATGCTCTGTTGCTCTGTAAGTGAGGCCTAAGTGAGCTACCACACGTGTCCTCGAAGCCGCTAAGTCCACGGGCACATACGGCAGTGTGAGGGATGTAAATGAAGGGCTACACTGAGCCTGAGAGTCAAGCTCAAATACAAGGTTTTAGATATCCCCCGGCGATGATGTCTGATGTCACAGTCTGTGGTTCCCCCGGCCAGCAGTTGATCACCGGTCATCACAATCTCTAATTACACACCCAATCAACACGATGGTGAAATGAAAGGGACTGAGTGGCAGCGCACAGAAGGTCCGAGTTGCTTTGGGACCGACTACATGAAGGTGGAAGGTGAAATTCATCCCCGTCTCAAGAAGACAGAATCAGCCTGATTTGGGTCGTATTTGTCAGAAAAGACAACCTTCGGACTCGTGACTCCGAGTCGTGAGTCTCAGTCTCAAGAGCCCAAGCTAGACGTATACGCAGTGGTTGACTTTTCAATCGATAAACTTGACATTTCTGAGGTACTAAGTAGTACGTGAACATACTGTATGTATGTACAATGACATAGACTGACGTTTGCGCAATGGATTCTTCATTTAATAAAGGTACCCTGGTCTGCAGGGATCCAGTACTTCGTTTCAGCTTCACGAGTTTTGTCAATAAACTCTTTAAACTCTTCGGTGGCTTCGGCTTTCACATATTCAGCAGCCACGTAGTCACCCAACAATGTGGTGCTCCAAAAGAGACACCCACTACCATTCCCATCGTACTTATAACCCTGACGGCCATTTGTAGTGATCAAGTCAACGACTGTCTGGACTTTAAGATCCGCTTTAATGACCGGAGTCCGGAATTCCCAGAATTTGGACGCAGCAGTCGACACAAGGGTCGTCTTGCTATAAACACTGAATAAGAGAGGGTAGATGTGATCAGGGCTTGGGGTAATGGCAGAGAATAAACAACCGCTCACTTGACCATAATGATAGGATCAGCTGCATCGTCTTTATATGTGTCCACTGGACATCAGAGTAAGTAAGTAATATCGCATATAGGTACGGAAGTTGAGAGATTTACAGACAACAGATCCCTTGGCGAGTTCATCGTCTCTTCCATCCCACCGAAGGTGGACGCGCCAATGGACAAGATGGGCCCCGCCATCTGGGTTGGTCTTCTTTGGATATGTAGGAACACCAAAGATACTTATTGCAGTCACTACTCTTTTACCATCCTCCTTCTCCTTATACTTGTCCAAATAAATCGGTTTGGCTGTGGACCGTTCAGTAGACATCCAGGCATGAATGTACATAACGCACCAGCACTAGTACTAGTTGACATTATCTTATTGCAAGTGAGATATATGGCAGGTGTGAGGGGATACAGCTCTCTCCAGTGGTTGGCGGTCGGTCTTATATCTTCTCGGTGGCTCCAGGAATGCGTTCGTCTATGGTCGCTCGACGGTTGGGCACGTTGATGGTAGCGGCTAGTGTTGCCGCAAGTTGACACCGGTGCAACTTGTACACCGATCGTGCTTGGAATTGGGCCGTGTGGTGCATTGGTAGTGTTGCCGCAAGTTGACACAGGTGCAACTTGCACACCGGCCGGGCTTGGAATTGGGCCGTGTGGTGCACGGGTCATCGCTAGTTATCTACACCCATATATACGCGCACGCGCCCACTGGCGTAAAGCCTGCAGTCTGCGCTGGCGTAGAGCTCACAGCCAGCTCAGCGCTAGCATAAAGCCCGCAGTCGGCGGTAGCGTGAAGCCCGTAGTGGGCGGTAGTGTGAAGCCCGTAAGTGGGCAGTAGCGTGAAGCCCGAGTGGGCGTAGGCGTGACCGAGCCTGTCATCGTGACGGTCAATTTGGAGATTTTTAGAGGAAACAAACCACCAGCGCTCCAGAGGCTTGCACCGAGCCTACACGAATGCAAGCCTGTTCTCATTCTGTCAGAGTAACATCCTGAGTAGTTCGCACAGGCTCGAGCATATCTCTTTTTACCTGGTGGTCACTGCCCTGCCATTGACCACATCGGCAACCCTGCAGCAAACTTTTTGGGCTCGTACGAGCTCGTACGAGCTCGTAAGAGCCCAAAAAGCTGGAAAAGTTTGGAAAAGTTTGGAAAAGTTTCATAAAGTCCAAAAGCTGACAAGTAACCTACATTTTGCCATAAGCTGCCTTTGGCCACTGCAAAAAAAGTTGAAAAATGGAAAAGTGTAAAAAGTCCAAAAAGATCCTTTGTCAATTATTTCATAAACTATACTTTTACACCTTTTTGTCATTCATCCAGCATGACCAAGTTTGGCTTTTTCACTTTTCAGCTTTTGAGCTGGTTATGGCTTAAAAAAATTGAAAAGTTGGAAAGTTTTTGTACAATTTCCCGATGCATCTTGGATGGCCCGTTTTGGGTGTACGACTTGCTTCATCAACGACCTCAAGCACCCATCCGAGTAGGTTACCTACCACTCAGGTTCAGCTCTTGTATACAATACTAATACTAATGCAGCGAGGACAGTGTCCAGAATCCGATACCTGGACAGACGAGGAGATAATCCGCGCTGTTGAATCTGCACCATATCTCGAGGGCTCAGACGACTCGCTTGTCCGGATTTCAGAAGACACTGTCATGAAATTGGGCCGCGACTGGGACTCTACCACCTCTGGAGCTCGTACGGAAGCAAACCAGAATTGCCGTCCCACGCAAGAGACGCGCCATCACCCAGAAGGAAATGGTCTGATAGTCATGGACTTGGTGCCAAATAGCCAACAGCTCCGGGTCGCCTGGCCCTCACTGTCTTTCTTTGGGAAGCTCAAAGTCATTTTGACAATGCGCCTTTACCTCCGCCAGCTTCGACGCATCCAGTACTCTTCGTCTAACAACACTCCCGGTCCGCCGGGTCCGATGCCCTTACCTTCAATTCGGCTATGATGCGAAAGGACCATTCCCAACAATCTCCGCCCTCGAGAGTTATTTCCGGAATGAACATAGCCTCGCTGAAGGCCGTGCCTCTCGAGGTTGGGGCACCTTCCCCAAACTGCGAACCGCTTGATAGCTCCGCGTTTGCCTCCTTGGTTTTCACGCACAACGACCTGAACATGCGGAATTTGCTGCTAGACGATCAGCATGTGCTGTGGGTGGTTGATTGGGGATTTTCAGGATTTTATCCGCCGTGGTTCGAGTATCTTGGGATGAGGTATGCGGCGCAGAAGGACAAGGATTCGGAGAGCTGGCAGAAATGTATCGGATATATGGTAGAGCCGGCGTTTAAGATTGAAGAGTGAAAAGGATAGGCTATGGTTCCCCCGACCTGTAGAGTTGTACAGTCAGGTAATCTCATACCACAGACTGCAAGAAAACAGCGAATGGATGACGAACACGATTTTACCGAGCCTCGGCGCCACGCCAGCGGCCACCTGCCTTGCGGCATCAGCCCTTCGAGATGTGGTCGAACTCATCTTGACGACGCAGTGATTCCTCGTTAATGGACGGCGGAAATCAAATCATGCATAATGCATGCGGTTCGCGTTATAGATTAGAGCATGTCAAAACTAATGTTCAATAGTCATTATCCGATATGCAAAACATCGGATACCCGAGTTTACCTGTTATACTGTACTGTCTTAGTGGGAAAATTAGCGAAAATTTACAGTGAGAGAACATCGGCGGCTTGTGCAGATTGAATAACACCGATAAAGATGACTGAGAACATCAGCGTTCAGTCCCTTGAACCATGGATAGAATTCGAAAATCGCGAAAATGCATAATCGAGGGTACGAGATGAGTTAGACAGTCGGGGGTGGCCCGACTGCGGAGGATATTTACGAGAAATCATTACGAAGTTCTGCGTCCTCTGAGCCATCGACAATAAGGTCTCTGTCAAAGTCGCCAGAGAACGGGATGATTGATACGCGCGATACGCCATTGGGCAGGTCATTTGTGTGATCGCCATACTATCATTGGTGCTGGATTTGAAAATGGGTAGGATTTTGAAAACTCGATATAGAGTCTTGCTCCCTCATAAATCGATCAAGAATTGACGAAACTGTTAGAATAGTAGTCGAAAATGTTGATGATGAAGGAGAAATTGCATTTATAATGGCTTCCGTGTATACAGACAATTCTGAAAAATAGATATTCATGGTACTTGTATACAACACGACCCATATACCAAATTATTTGGATAGGAGAGGGCTGTACCCTGCGATACAAGGATTTTGATGTGAGCGTGACAATCTGGTTGAGTGGAGTTTGAAGTCGATGATTATGTCATGGTGATCAAGCGATAAGAGTGCAAACTGACGATGCGACGATTGGCAGGCTGCTGAGCTGAGATTGAATTGACCGTGACGAATGTGACGAATTCGGTTTCAAAATCCTACCTTTTGCAACTCGCAAAACCGGCAAGCCATTCTCCACCCATTTACCTCACTATATCTGCTATATTATTACACGGATCTGTTCAATAGACCCATTTTCATTCCCCATAAAAAGCCGGAGGTGAAAATCCCACTGCAAGGGCAATTCCGAGGCACATTTTCAAAAATTTTCAAAATCCTACCCAACGATAGTAGGTGTAAGGATTGCCTCGTATCCACGTGACGTCGGAGCGCCCGTCAGCCACGCGTTCGACTTGTTCAATTTTCACCCTCACGTCTCACTCATTGCCTCCTCCTCAACCACTGGTGCAAGATACCTGCGGACGAATCACACACTCTCCCGCCTCCATAGCCCCCGCCTTTCCTTTTCCCTTTTCGCTTACTTACTTCTCCGTACTTCGGGTAACGATGATCAACACCTAGCCGCAGTCGCACGGCATTAGTACGCCCCCCAATACATTCCTTAGATCCTTACCACCGGTTCTCGATTACGTTGTAGGGATGCTCGCTGTATTTAAGCTGCCTCCTTTCATGGATGGCATTAGCATTCGCTCTTAGTTTCAATCTCACTGTGTGTTTTCCCTTTCATCTCGTGTGCGTTCTCGCTCTCGTCGACTCGTCTCCTGGCACTCGCGCTCGTGGAACTGCTGTCCACCTTGTGCTTCTTGATTCTCACTCCCACTCTCGCTTTGTCTCTTATCAAAATCTCTTATCACCACACCCTATCTTGGACGACAAATACCCTCTTGCAGCCGCTATCTTAGCTACAGGAAGCTTATTGTAAGTGTGGTAAACCGTCTCATGGAGTCCGTATTCAGTCGGTCCCCTCCTGAAATAATACGCCCGGGCCAGTGCCCGCCAAAGCAGACTCCCGTCTGGTTTTCCCGACCACGGTTTGTCACTGGGGAGATCCATCCGGGCTCCCGCCGTTCGTGCTGTGCTGAAAACCCAACTCGATTATTCTCCTCACCGTTCCAGTCGCCTTCCAAATCGACCCACTGTTCGGTGCAACAGTCAATATGTCTGTGTGTAACGGGCTGACAGAGATCGAGAACGTTGGTACCATCGAAATCGGCTCTCCTGGATTAACCATAAAAGCCATCTATAAAAATGTTTAGAACTTCCGAGGTATCAGCGCAAGAGTTATTTTGACTCATACCTCGAGACCTCAAGCTCAAATACAAGGTTTTAGACGTCCCCCGGCGATGATGTCTCGTGTCACATCTGTAGTCCCCCCGGTCAGCAGTTGATCACCGGTCATCACAATCTCTAATTACACACCCAATCAATATGATGGTGAAATGAAAGGGACAGAGTGGCAGCGCACAGAAGGTCCGAGTTGCTTTGGGACCGACCACATCAATGTCTCACAGGCAGAAGCGGCAGGAAGGCAGAATCAGCCCGATTTGGGTCGTATTTGTCAGAAATGTTGTCCTTCGACAAGAGCTCAAGCTAGACGTATACGCAGTGGTTGACTTTTCAATCGATAAACTTGACATTTCTGAGGTACTAAGTAGTACATGAACTTATGTATGTACAATGACATAAACTGATGTTTGCGCAATGGATTAAATAAAGGTACCCTTGTCTTCAGGGATCCAGTAAGTCGTTTCAGCTTTACGAGTTTTCTCAATAAACTCATTAAACTCTTTGGTAGCTTGGGATTTCACATATCCAGCAGTCACGTAGTCACCCAACAATGTGGTGCTCCAAGAGAGACACCCACTACCATTCCCATCGTACTTATAACCCTGACGGCCATGTGCAGTGATCAAGTTAACGACTGTCTGGACTGTAAGACTCGCTTTAATGACCGGAGTCTGGAATTCCCAGAATTTGGACGCAGCAGTCGACACAAGGGTCGATTTGCTATAAACACTGAACAAGAGAGGGTAGATGTGATCAGGGCTTGGGGTAATGGCAGAGAATAAACAACCGCTCACTCGACCCTGATGATAGGATCTGCTGCATCGTCTTTATATGTGTCCACTGGACATCAGAGTAAGTAAGTAACATCGCATATAGGTACGGAAGTTGAGAGATTTACAGACAACAGATCCCTTGGCGAGTTCACTGCCTTTTCCAGCCCACCGAAGGTGGACGCGCCAATGAACAAGATGTGCACCGCCTGATGGGTTGGTCTTCTTTGGGTGTGTAGGGACACCAAAGATACTTATTGCAGTCACTATCCTTCCACCATCGTCGTCCTTCTTATACTTGTCCAAATTGATCGGTTTGGCTGTGGACCGTTCAGTAGACATCCAGGCATGAATGTACATAAACGCACCAGCACTAGTTGATGACATTATCTTGGGGGCCGCTGAGATATATGGCAGGTGTGAGGGGAATCAGGGGATACAGCTCTCTCCAGTGGTTGGCGGTCGGTCTTATATCTTCTCTGTGGCTCCAGGAATGCGTTCATCTGTGGTCACTCGACGGTTAGGCGCGTGTCGATGGTTGGGCGCATTGATGGGCGGGTTGATGGTTGGGGCTAGTGTTGCCGCAAGTTGACACAGATGCAACTTGCACACCGGCCGGGCATGGAATTGGGGGGAATTGGGCCGTGCCGTGTGGTGCACGGGTCATCGCTATTCCATCCATCCATATATATACGCACGCGCCCACTGGCGTAAAGCCCGCAGTCAGCGCTGGCGTAAGGCGTAAAGCTCACAGTCAGCTCAGTGCTGGCATAAAGCCCGCAGTGAGCGCTGAGTTCAACTCTTCAATGCATGTTTTAGGCGTGACCGAGCCTGTCACCGTAACGGTCACTTCGGAGATTTTTAGAGGGACAAACCACCAGCACTCCAGAGGTTTGCACCGAGCCTACACGAATGTAAGCCTGCTCTCATTCTGTCAGAGTAACGTCTTGAGTAGTTCGCACAGGCTTGAGCGTATCTCTTTTTACCTGGTGGCCACTGCCCTGACCATCTTGGATGGCCCGTTTTGGGTGTACGACTTGCTTCATCAACGACACCAAGCACCCATCCGAGTAGGTTACCTACCACTCAGGCTCAGCCCTTGTATACAATACTAATGCAGCGAGGACAGTGTCCAGAATCCGATACCTGGACAGACGAGGAGATAATCCGCGCTGTTGAATCTGCACCATATCTCGAGGGCTCAGACGACTCGCTAGTCCAGATATCAGAAGACACAGTCGTGAAATTGGGCCGCGACTGGGACTCTACCACCTCTGAAGCGCTCGCCATGGAGCTCGTCCGGAAGCAAACCAGAATTGCCATCCCTCGCAAGAGACGCACCATACGTCATCATCACCCAGAAGGAAATGGACTGATAGTCATGGACTTGGTGCCAAACAGCCAACAGCTCCGGGTCGCCTGGCCCTCGCTGTCTTTCTTTGGGAAGCTCAAAGTCATTTTGACAATGCGCCTTTACCTCCGCCAGCTTCGACGCATCCAGTACTCTTCGTCTAACAACACTCCCGGTCCGCCGGGTCCGACGCCCTTACCTTGCAATGGCCTTCAATTCGGCTATGATGCGAAAGGACCATTCCCAACAATCTCCGCCCTCGAGAGTTATTTCCGGAATGAACATAGCCTCGCTGAAGGCCGTGCCTCTCGTGGTTGGGCACCTTCCCCCAACTGCGAACCGCTTGATAGCTCCGCGTTTGCCTCCTTGGTTTTTACGCACAACGACCTGAACATGCGGAACTTGCTGCTAGACGACCAGCATGTGCTGTGGGTGGTTGATTGGGGGTTTTCAGGATTTTATCCACCGTGGTTTGAGTATCTTGGGATGAAGTATGCGGCGCAGAAGGACAAGGATTCGGAGAGTTGGCAGAAATGTATCGGACATATTGCAGAGCCGGCGTTTAAGGTTGAAGAGTGGATGAAAAGGATAGGCTATGGTTCCCCCGACCTGTAGAGTTGTATAGTCAGGTAATCTCATACCACAGACTGCAAGAAAATAGCGAATCGATGACGGAATTACTGTAAGTACTGCTGCCTCCGAGAGTTAAGTTACTATTGCAATCAGACCAGACTGACTAGCCACTCGTGATGAGATGTTTATGTAAACTCTTTGTACAGAACAACACATAATGTGCCACATACAACGACATAAGATGCCTTGAGCTTTATAACTTGTGTTATAACTGTGCAATAGCTACCAATCCCTAGTACATTATAATCCCTCTCCCTCTCTCCTGCTGATCTATATCATTATAATATGTCAGCATTCGTGTCCTGGCTGCACACCAGGAAGAGTGCACTTGAGTTGGTGCGATTCGGCGCATTTGACCCTATTGGGCACCTTGGCAAATAAGCCAAGTCATGCCAAGCCAAGGCCGGCAACTCAAGACTTTGAGTGAGCCCCCCACAGTCATCGTCACTGACCACCAGGGTCAAAGATGCAATTGGGCGGACCTAGATTGGGTAGTCGATGAACAAGAAAAGTATCATTCCTTCATGAACGGATCAAAGTTGTAGAGGCCAATTAGAGGGAGTACCAGACGTGAAGGATGGTACAACCTCAAAATCATTCGTTTTAGGCATCTCACCGGAAACAAGATAGAGGGTAGAACCAAAAATGCGCGGACCACACCCGAACGGCGGCGGTTGTCGTGTCCGGCGGAATTTTCGTTAAGCCTAGACACACCAAAGCCATTGGGTAAACTGGTCCCGTTACACTTGACGTGCGCAATTGAGTTGAGGCCATGTCAAAGGTTGGGGAGTGAGGCCGCAGGGAAACAGAAGCGGAACACAGAGTCCTGGACATGGCGATAATTTTACGTTTTAAAAGAAACTGAGACACATCTGAGAGCCCATATAGATACGAAGTGACCTGCAACGATACCCCTGTGCCAGCAGTCTCGGCCAACTGATTGTGTACATCGAGTGCAGAGAGCCGAACCGCTTTCTTTGCTCAATGTACACAATCAGTTAGCGGCACCCTCCGCACCGTACTGTGCCAAGCGATACCCGCCACCGCTAATGGCGATGCCAATTTGGGGGAAATTACTGCTATTGAGCGCAGAGAGGTTGTATCCGATGGCAGAGGCGTCGCTGATCCAGTTTTTCCACTCATTGGCAATGACGGTGGTAAGACGAGTGTTGACATAGCTCTCCTTGCGGGGTGCAAGGATTGGTTCACTGGCATGGAGATGCACAAAAGGGAATCGGTAGCGAGGTTGGAACATGGCTGGTTAGCCAGTAGCACGTAGTCTGTGATGGACCCGTTTATAGCATGAGAGAGGCAGTGAAACAAAAGGAGGAGAAATGAACAAGTTGAACGCATGGTTGACGGGCACTCCGATCCGAGCGTGAATCCGAAGCATTCCTTACAGTACAACAACGTATTGCACTGGATCATGATTTAGAATCAATAGCTGAATCTGAGTCACAATCGATCATGACTTCAATCTAGGCTGGGATGAAGTTCATGACCATTCTTGATTTTGATAGATAGGATAAAGATCATGATGGAGTATGATTTCATAAGAAGGTTAGTGTTCTGTCGAAAGAGCAGCTGGCGGTGACCCACATGCATATTACTGTGTCTAAGATTGCAACCTGGGGATGACGGCTTGTAATGGCTTGTGTATTGGGCTGGGCTATGAGCGTTTACTTGCTTATGTCATCCAGTGATAGACCACGGACTCAATAGCCGGACCACCCCGGTCCGCGTATATCTCCGCATTTAAAAAACTCTTCTGTGCAGGGCGTCCAGGAGTCTGATTAAATCATAACATCGATTCACGCAGATACGTACTTTGGAGATCATTTATCCCCGTTTTCATCTCTTTCCGTGAGTCGCATATATGAGAATAGTCCCAGACGCCTTGACTGTTTGGCAACCGTAGAGCAGACTAAGACAATATCAGCTAGTCCATCATCATGAACAAGACGCAGTTCTACCTCTCTCAGTGCGCCGATGCAGCGTCCAAGAGCCCGATGTGCTTCACCCTCGGTGCCGTACTCGTCAAAGGCGGCAAAGTCATCTCGAGCGGCTACAACCACCACCGACCGCACTACGACGGCGCAGAGGTGCGCACGCGAGGACATCGCAAACCCGTATCGATGCATGCGGAGATGCACGCGATTTTCAACGTCACCGGTATGTCGCCGTCGTTCCGCAAGCAGCAACAAGGTGCGCGAGCAGGCGCTGCTCCACAGTTGCAAACACAGTGCTTTGCACGAGCACCCCCACCACCCCCACCACCAGAGTCATCAACATTTAAAGGGAAGGCGCCCCTCGCTACATGTGAGGGGCACCCGCACCGCATTGCATGGGTCGTCGAGGCTGGATCTGATCTCCCCCTCACACACCGGCAAACGGTCTCCCCAATCGTCATCGTCTAAGCGCCGGTCCACCCGACGGGAGGAGCATGCCGCGCTCGGTGATTATGGGAAGGTTCGACGGACGGAGAAGGTGGAGAGCGAGGTGGTGGTGGAAGCGGAGGAGGGCTTGGGCCGCGGTGGTCGAGATGGGAGCGAGAGCGGGAGCAAAAACAGCGTGCTTGTGGGAGGTAAGCGGCGGGCAGGCCGACTATCGAATGGGGACACGTGCTGGGCCGCTGGCGGCCCTGTTGTCGTCGACGTGGAGAAGGCTTGGAGCGCGCGAAGGCGGGATCCGCGCATCAATGGTGCGGACATCTACGTCGCACGCGTGACGAAGGTTGGCATGGGCAGCGCAAGACCGTGCTGGCGGTGCGTGGAGTGGTGTCGGTGGGCAGGCGTGAAGCGTATTTTCCACTGGAACGGGGAGGAGGGCAAGTTTGATATGGTCAAGGTCAACACGGCGGAACGAGGTCAATACGAGACACATGCTGATATCCGTCTTTTTGCTGGGATGGTAAGTAAGATGTCGATAATCTCATTCCCCGCCTTTTGCCAATCCCCCGCTTTTTTTCTGATCATGTGTTTTATGCAGGGCTGGTAGTTTCGGTGATAACAAGTGTGGGTTAGTTGGAATCCGCACACTACTAACCGCTGGAAGATTTTGGATGTCGATCTGCATTGATTTTATTTTCACGGATCTACGATTGTACTAACCTGAATATTTATCGATCCTTTCTGATATGAGCTGTGGAATATGCTCCCACAGTATGCCATACAATTAATACAGATGTCGTGATCTTCGAGGAGGGCGACAGCATCCACGGGCGCTTATTGACGGGTGTAGTGCCGTTGCGCATTATTGTTTTTCACCGCAGGGTGGGGCTGAAGACAGAAATAAAGTTCGGCAATAGAATCAATTGTCTCCTCCGTAACCCCGGTAGTACATTGCGCCCATGCACAGGCATCTGTTTAAAGGCATGGGGACAAGAGACAATATCTCCCACAACGCCAAACCCTTATAGCACAACCCAAACCCCAGCTTGTTGCCAGAATATTTGAAACAAAGAAGTCGTGATATGCAAGTGTCATTACGCTGCAGTGTAGCGGGCCCCTCTACCACATGCGTGCGCGCACGAATGCGCGGCGAGATCTACCAATATCCAATTTACCCCTTGATGCTGCTGTCAGCGGACAGCCGCACCCGAAACTGCTGGTCGCATGGCGCTCAGGATCCGGAGTAAATTTCATGACAATGCTGAATGTATAAGCCATGTGTAGTATGGACGCATTTTGCTGTTCTGGCGGCCTTGAAGTTGACGTACATAGACAGGTCGGACAAGTGTCATGCATGGGCCTGGGCTCTATACACGGCATTTTTTCTCGTATTGATTTCTGTAGTGATTGACGTACCGTGAAGGAGTATTGTAGGAGATAACAGGCTGTAGTAGGTTTGGAAACTTGAATTATTGACTCGGAGGTGCTATATACATGCAATAAATGACGCCTACGTCGTGTTCTGGGAGGGAACTAGGCAGGTGACGGTGACATAACAGTGTTTTTTTTTGAGTGTAAGGCGTGTCGTAAAACGTACTTCTGAAGATGCGATGAAGTAGCTGAATTAACGCCTGGCTAGGGGGTTCTCTCTTCCCCCTCATTAGCAACTCTGCACCGGGTGGACTGAAGCCTAGCACTGAGTGAATAACGGGGGAATAACAAGACATTGCATTCATTCGCAAGGTCAAATAAGCAGAGAATTCTAGCCTGTCACTGGAAAGGGAACGTCATAGTTGATGGTGGAAGTTTACCGTAACGTTGAACTCGACGAGTTGGTCAAATCGTCTGATTAGCGAGTATCCCCATTAGGAAATTGAGAACGCCTCAGCGACTTGAGGGCCGGCACCTGAGACAGAGACAAGACAGGGACCCTGATAATTCCCACACAACCACACAGAGTACGCCCTTCATCAATAACCTCAATGTCAATAGCATATGAGATTGCTCGCCATCTGAACACGAGGTCAATAGATGAAATGGCCGACAGAGCCTCGAGAATACACGACTAATACACCAAGCTTCCCATCATCGACAAAATCACCGATCACCCGTTATCGCATCGGCGATATCATCGGAACCTTCATCGCCCAAGTCGAACAGGGAAGCGACGATCAGCTGTAAGTCCGGCTCACTGTACAGGTCGCGCAAAAATGGCGAAATGGAACGTGGGAACCTCGGTGAGTGGGGCTACCGTATTTCAAATGTTTTTTTTAATAATCACGTGATAAGATGGAGGGATGAACGCGGAGCGGTGCGAGCAAAAATAAGCCTCGACTTTTATTACGTCCGTATTGCTTTTGCATTTCGACTCCCATGTCTGCTATCACGGACGACGGTCTGCGACAACGCATTCCGCATCAGCGAGAGGAACGGGCTCGACCCGCACAGGAGCCGCAGCCAGATGACTCCACACGGGACCCCATCGTTCTCGGAAAAACGCCATCGGGCCAAGGTGTGCATTTTGCGGACTTCCGTCTACTCATTCTCTAATACATATCCCCCGCCATCCTTTCAGTTTTCTGCGTACCAACCACGCATGATGTCATCACAGCGCTCTTCCATCCATCTTATCCAAAATCGCACATCGATATCCTCAACCTCGGCCTCCTTGCATTCCAACTCTACCTTTTCTACACCTTACCATCCACTCCCCGAAAACTCTTCTTCTTTTTCTATTTTGCATTTTGGAGGGCAGCGTATGATGCTGGCTTGGGATACGTGTTAACCAAGCAGAGCAAGCGCAGGTGGATCGTTAGGACCGTGCACAAGTTTGGGTGGCTTGATCAGGAACGTCGTCCACTGGTTCGTGATTGGATTCGCAAGCAGCTCGTGGGTAAGATGGGCAAGGACTATTCTTTTGACGTGCGTTCTCAGACTCCTATAGCCTATGTGCTACTTCGATTGACCGCATACTACAGGAACTTCCACTCGAATATAACACCTGGCTGCTCTTTCGCCAGGCTGTTGACATTATATTGATCAAGTGCGTTCCCATTCTGGTCTTCTGTCTTTGAGCTCTTCTGAAGCTTCGGTTCCCTAGCGATTTCTTGTCATTCTGTTTGTTCGCATTTGCCTGCTTCCGAGTACCGTCTGGACTCTCCATGTTTGTTCATGTGCTGCGGTGAGTTTTTCCGTGACGTCTTCCGTGTTTACGGAGATGTGATGGCCTATTCCGTCGAAGATGGGTTGGTGGTGTCGTCCTCATCGCATTCAACCTCTGGGTCAAGTCAGAAGCACACCATGTGGTCAAGGATTACGGTTGGTACTGGGGCGATTGCTTCTTCCAGCGTGGTGCACTTGTCTTTGACGGCGTGTTTGAGCTTGCGCCACATCCCATGTATTCCGTCGGTAAGCGCACCCTCTTTCTTTATTAATCACATGCATGATCATTCATACGGGCCATGACAGGATATGCGTGGATTTATGGAATATCCCTGATCGTGGGGAGCTACCCCGTCTTGTTCATGAGCCTTGCGGCACACAGTGCACAATTTGCTTTTCTCGTCTTTTTTGAGAATCCCCGTAAGTATCGCGGTGTATTGAACTTTACTTTCGCGGACTCTGATCTGCTGGCGTTAGATATTGAGCGCTTTTATGGCCAGCCTAAGCTCCTTGCCCAACGTGTACCCATTCCCCAACCGTCTCCGGCTAATGGGGTACCTCAAGTGCGTTCGTCCCTTCAAGGACAAGGAGAATCGCTCGCTCGCGCGCGCGCGTTTTCTGACCCACTCTCAACCTCAACGTCATCACCCACGGAAGGCCCAACCCCTTGTGATAGCGAAACAGAGACCGATGCCGAGTTGGACTCACAGCAAATGTGTATAAGTGAGGAACTCGGGTCAACCAACCTGTCCCATCACGATCTACGCAACCGGTATTTCCGCAAGGACACCATCGTCCTATCTCACCTCGACGTATTCCGGTACGCTTCCCGTACTCGTGGTAGTGTGCTTTGGGGCGCTAAATCCTTTATTCGACAGGGCTCAAGACTTCATGCTACTTCTTGCAATGGCATATGCCTTGCTAACTGCAGTCCTTCCGACGCATCTGCTCACGAGCGCGGGGTTGCATTTTGGACACGCGCTTTCCTGGACAGTCTTCCACACACTCTGCCTCGGTCTGGTCTTACACGCACAGAGCACGCGCAAGTTCCTCGTGCGACACTTCTTACAGCATTACCACTACCCGGCCCGTGACTTGAGGCGTGGTGCCGTAAGAGAGGCATTCGCTAGTTGGAAAGTGGTGTACAATTTGAGCATGTGCATGAGTTATGGTTCGTGGTCACTATCTGTCACAATGTCAAAGATGGGCTGATATGAGGGGACAGTGTCCTGCTTCGGGCTTGTGTGGAAGACTTACGAGCTTCCAAGCGCTTGGATAACAGGTAATGAGTTACTACGCCACACAGTCGGGACGGCAAGTCTATCATCTCCGCATTACTTGCGCGTGTCTGAACTCATAGACTGCAGATATTGATTGCCTTCCACATGTGGGTGACGAGGGAGTCGTACGAGGTCCTCGGTGTGTTTGGTGAGTAATTTATGCCTGTTCCTGGCGCGTGGCAACAACGATCTAACATGTTGCCATTGAGGTTGGTTCTACGGTGACTTTTTCATGGACGATTACCCTTCGTCGCTGGACTACTCCGGCATCTACCGGTAATGCACTCGTATTCCCCGTCTTGCACCATACTAACGCCACGTTAGGTATCTAAACAACCCCGAAATCACTGCCGGCGCTGCATTCTTCGGGATGGCTCTCATTAGTGGGAACAAACTTGTCTATATCCTCGCTGGCGTGAGGCATATATCTTATTTGTGGTTCCTGCGTTATGTTGAACAGTACGTTGCCTCCCCATTTTCGCCTCGGAGCAACCCACTAAGTCTTGTATAGTCCACATATGCGGAAGTTGTACGGAGATAGTCTGCGGAAAGACGCGGGTTTCACGAAGGTAGTCAAAAAGGTCGCGCGGCACAACGCGCGACTACTCGAGAGGCGTGCAGGCCGTCACGCACCGGAGATTAAGCGCGTCGTGCGGGAAGTTCGCGGCACATTCGAGAAAGTGTATGAGGATACCGCGGAGGTTTTGGAGGAGTTCCTGAATAAGTGTATGTCCGCTCTGTCTCCTCTATCCGTCCGCTAAGAATACTGGCGTGTGTACAGCTCGACCAAAGTTAACTGAAGTTGTACAAGACACAAAATTCCTCCTTCGGCAGTCGCGAGAGAAACTCGTCATCACGTGAGTAATTTGCTGTAAACAAACTCAGGATGTTGACAAGAGCTTCCGATGGCATAGGCACGTGGCAAATGACTTATCGGCATATGCAACGGACAAATATAGGATACACATTGTTCCGCGGTTCCCAGGCAATGCTCTACGCTTCCATCTTGGTGAGCAGATCGAGGTTAAGTGGCGTGTGCCGCGGAACCACTCTCGGAAAGACTGGATCGGTTTGTACCGTGTTGGTGCGAACCAGTCGTCGCTTGTTACTCGAACGTCATCGCTGGGGATGTGGGTGCCCGTTCACGACGAAGAGTGGGATGGAGATACCCCAATCGGCGAAAACAGTCGGACTCGTACTCCGGCTGATAGAGAGGGATCAGGTGAAAATGACGAGGAATGTGGTACGACTGTGTTCAAAGGTAACTCTTTGCCGTGGACGGTCGGGCGCTATGAGATGCGGTACCACCATGACGGAAAGTACAATGTGCTCGCTCTTGAAGGACCTATTGAGATATACGGTACGTCATCCGCCTTTCCCGTGGTTCAGAGTGCTAAAATGTATTCCCAGTGAACCGCCCAGAAAAAGTTGATTTTGAGTCCGTACACTCGGCACTCGCACACGTAGTCCCACTATGTCTCGATGGGGACCCATCGCTGATCCCCAGCTCGACGAAGCACCAAAACGGAACGGCTGAGGATGGCGAGAACAATGGCGGAGACCCAGACGACTTCCGGTTCTGGTCCGCGCGGCAGGCATGGCGGATCGCACGTGCGGTGCGGGAGATGTTTGGTGTCGAGTATGCGCCGGACGTCGTAGTGGCGGATGCGAACTTGACTGCCCTCGCAGAGCGCATTGTTGCTTCGCGGAAACTTATGCAAGGTGGGGATGATTAGATTACTAGATGTACAATACTCCTAACCCTAGATATGGCACGTGATGCAGATTATGTACGCGGCATAATGTGATCGGCATGCAGCGCACCCTTGACTTTGTATCATACTCTCGGTGTCGTTGTGCTCTTAAATGACTAGGAAATGCCCCCGGGCATGTCAAGTGATCAAAGAAAGTCCTCTTCACCCTCTACCATGGTCGAAAAGCCCCATACTTCCCGCCCCCGTGGTTCCAGAAGGAACAAAGGCCCCCAGCCCTGGCTTGTGCTGAAGCTGTCTGTTGCTTTCGCTGTTGGCATTATCGCCTACACGGGATATGTGTACATTGCGAAACTGTGCATACCGATGATCAAACGCGAACACGGCTCGCTAGGCTCACGCAGATTAGGCAGTGAGTCCCAGTGTGATCCCTCCCCCTCCCTTCTCTTTCTTTGTTCGCTTCCTGTGATTTGATTTCACGGTGGAGGCTCTATTCTGATGGACCTTCTTATATTGATTCTCGTATTCCTTGGGTTATCAGTAATTTTCTTGGTCGTTTTTGTCGTGCTTGGGATGATGATGATTTGGGCGTACATCAAGGTGCGCACTCAGTTGTACCGCACCCCGTCACCCCCTCCTCCCACCCCCTCTACCCCAACGCTCAACGTGTGTGCTCATATGTGAACCCATGTTTTGTGCTGGGTTGGTGATTGTGGTTAGGTCTTATTTACTCCACCAGGTTACGCCATCAAGGTGAGTTCCATCCCTGTCCGTCTGTCTATCTTGTCCTGTGTACGCGCGCGCTCTATTCCTCGTCCTTTTCCATTTGCTGCGTATCGTGATACCCCACTACCATCACCATCACCATCACCATCTGCCACCGCGTGTCTGTGCCCCATGGCGGTACTTTCTGATGGAGTCGTCTCACTTTCCCGTGGCGGACGTGTATGGCCATACGCGTGTGTTCGGCACCTCGTTTTCTTTCCTTAACGCGCACCTCGCGGTGGTATTCGTGCTCGTGGCCGTGTTATCCTCCTTTTTGTTCACGACTCCTCCGGAGCATTACGTCATCATGTTGTTCTTAGCATGGGCGTGTTAGATGACAGTTGGACTAGGCTGTTAACACGCGTAGAGGCCTTACCCTATTTTCCTTGGCCTGTGATATCGATCGTTCTAACTAGATGCGTCTACTTCCATTTCACAGCACATCTCGAGACACCCGATGTCAGTTACGCCTGGCGAGGAACTTGCATCCCGTGAAAACTCGACACCCTACAGGGAGGTCCCGCCATCAGCATTACCACCTCCACAGTTGCCGCGACCACCAGCGCCCGTGCTGCCACCTCAGAGATCTCAGGACTCGTCCACGCGGAGCATCCCGCCTTCTTCATCTTCTCTCACCTCACCTTCTCATCTCTCTTCGCGCCCGACGTGGCCTGGGCAACCATCACGCATGTCAAGCACGCTCCATTCACATTCTTACTCTGCTCATCACTCACAACCTCGTTCAAACCGACCGAGCACCGAAAGCACCGGTCACACTGACGCATATACTCCCTCCTTTCCACCTGCGGCTGCGGGGAGGCAGCGCTCTACAAACGGCCAATTGCCGGCACGCATATCAAAGCTTCCGGCCCGGGCGATCACTCCGCAGCGCAAACAATATCGGTATTGTCAGCCGTGTGGGATTATTAAACCGCCACGAGCACATCATTGCAGGACGTGTGACACGGTGCGTCTGTTCTATTCATCTTGTGGAATGCGGATAAAAGGGGCTCATGAGGTGCCGCATGCCGATAATGTAGTGTGTGCTGAGATTCGATCATCATTGTCCTTGTGAGTCTTCTGGTGTGCTTTCGAAGTGGCACATTAGGGGAGTTAACCGTACGGTGATACGACGTAGGGATCGGACAATGCGTTGGTGCGCAAAACCAGAAGTTCTTCTACGTCTTTGTGGTGTGGGCCGCTTTCTTCTGCCTCTGGACGTTCACGACACTTCTCGGCCTCAACGTGCGCGCCGCCTCGCGCCCGGGAATAACGGTCGACCCTGAACAGGTTGCTGTCATGGTCCTGTACGCTCCACTTCATTTTTTCCCTTTCAACTTCCCGCATCTCACAGAGGTGACAGATCGGGACTATTCTCGATATTCACCGTGACTATGTTTTCGACGCATCTCGTGCTCATTAGCACGAATCAGACGACAGTTGAGCACCTTTCTGCGCGCGACTTGAAAGACCGCGAGAAGGTCACGCTAGAGGAAATGTACACTTTCTGTGCATTCAGGTCCGTGTCGTTTTTCTTTCTCCTACCTCTCACCCCCGCTCCGCCCTTTGTACGTCTGCGTTTCTTGCGCAAGAGGAGCTCAATTGGGTCCCTTTTTTAGGGAGAAGCGGCATACACGACAAGCTTGGGATGCGGAGTACGGACGTATCGGGCACGAGGCCAATATGTGGTGGCTTGGCACCGTGCGTGCAAACTGGGAGCAGGTCTTTGGCCCGCGTATATGGACATGGTTCCGTGAGTTTTTCTTTCTCTCACTTCCCCTATCCTTCACGTTGCGCATCGCGTTGTGACCAATTGATGATGAATTGCTTTTTTAGTCCCGATCGGTACGACGAAGGATAAGGGGCTCGAGTACCCTCACAACCCGCGGTTTAATGTGGACGGGCAGCGGTTGCCGCGTAGACAGTGGCCGTCATCATTGCGATGACACCCCCTCCTTTTCCCTCCCTTCGACGACAATGATATGACGAACGACGATGACTACATGATCTATTGTGCTTTCATGATGCCCACACACAATGCCAATATCTGATGTATTTACAGCACATTATCACACATAGACGCTAACTTTCCGCAGTGGCTGTTTGGCATTAAGGATTTTGAATATATGTGGATTTTTTAATGCTCCGCAAGTGCGTGTGTTTGCACATCACCATCACCACTCATCTCGATGATCTTGGAGCCCTCGAGTTCATTTCCTATATATTTGTAACATGTTTGCTAGACTTGTTAACGACTCTTTCACATACTGTATAGTTCATAATAGACAAATTCGATAGTCGATATACTGCATTGCACTGGAACTGTAATGCATTGCTATGCCTTACTCGTCTCGTTGCGTCTTAGTTACAGTATCTCTTATTGGCTTAGGGTCATCTGTTCTCAAGCCACTCTAAGCCAAATTGCAGTGCTTTTCTAAGCCTCACTAAGGACCGTCAAGACATGTCAAGCAAATTCGACTTTTACTGGTGCCCTTGGTGAGACCACTTTATTAAGCTCTTTTTAGATGCCCTTCTCGCAGTGAAATAGAAAAGAAGATACATAATACCTAAGGTAATGCTTCGCCTTTTACGGCACGCCCACATTCGTTGTGGCATGTACTGTAGTGATTGAAGCGTGGCTAAGAAATGAGGGGATAGCCTGTCCGAGTCAGCCTCTACGCATTTCCCCCGATGACATACTAGTACTATCTATACCTGTCTTCCCCCTACACCGCCCTTGCCTTGAATGGCAGATGCGAAACGTAAATGCGGCTCCTAACTCGCAAACCCAACTAGGCAGGAGAGCGAACCATCTTAGGACGACGACGACGGCGGGCGACGGCCATTTCAAGTTATCGTCGATGCATCGAAGTTTGCATGTATGCGCTCCACAATTCTCGAATCTCGAGGTGGCTTCCCCGCATTCCCTTTCATGATAGTTAGGTAGCATGCGTCACACTCTTGTCCATCAGAATGATGTCGGGTTCTGGTTCTCGACTCTTGGCTCTCGGGTCGGGTCTCGGGTGCCAGCCAGTGAGGGGAGGGAGGGAGATGGGGTGGGCACTGAAGATACGGATAAATGTTGCTGCTGTGCGGTGGCTCATCCTGTAGTAGACTCGCCCAGCCACGGAGCTTAAGTTGCCATAGGCATAGGAGAATGAGCGTCGGATCGCGTGTCTATAAACGAGGTGTGCTAACGTGTCCTCCACGTTCCTATATCCAGCCCCGCGAGACCGGCGGAACTAGGGCAAGAGCGGGGGGTACTGTACTGTATGGAGCCAGGTGAGATGACTCGGAAGCAGGGATGCTCCCTTGCCAAACTTGTTCATCTGACCCTCCTTGAGATTAATATTGAGAGGACATTTCTAGATCGCACGCGCGATGAGATAATTGTGCTGTTCACATCTTTTCTCTTGCTTTTACATCCAGGGAAGGGAAGGGATAATGGAAAGGTGACAGACAGGGAAGGCTTAAGGGATGACGCGCGACATGCATCATGGAAGACTTCCCTTTTCACTTCCTGCCTATGAGAACTGCCGCAATTAGTCGGTTTTGGTTCGAGAGACGATCATACATACATGTACGGTAAGTTATATATGCATGACATGGTGCTTTTGGGGTTCCCGTCAAAGCGGGTCCTCTGGTTCTCAAGACGCCGTTCGCCAGTTCGTTCGGCCTCTAGGGCTTGAGGGTGCCTGACATTGACGCGTACTGTAGCAGTACATTAACTTGAAACACGTGGGGTGCGGCAACGCGTCTAATACTGTATATGGAGATTCGAACGAAGTGTCATTCACTCTCGCGGGCGGTTCGTCTTTTGTGCCTAGATGCGCGGACCTCGAGACGTGCCGGGGTGACAGACGAACCCAGCCCCTCTTTATATTTACCCTCCGAAAGGAAATCTGATCGAGGCAGCTGGCAGGCGGGGAAGCAGTAATGGCATGACGTATGACGCATGTAGAATGATGGACACTCACTGGCAGGTTGGATTCGGGGCCATAAAATGAACAGCGGTGAGAAGACGGGCGGCCGGAACCAATTCGCTTTTCGATAATGTGGCAGTAACGAACGTTTGCGCGGCTGCGGCCGCCGCCGCGTCGACCCTAGAAGCTGGGAGTCAAATGTTCGTGTCGGACAGAAATATCGTGATACAGCGCCTCTCTTTCTCCCGTTTCCATATCCCCGGGAGATCCACCCATGATCGTATCTTGGACAATAATGCATTGATCTGGGTAGGTCAGGTAGGGGGGTCTGACTCGGGGACAGCGCTGACTCGGGTGCACGTTGACGCGTTCAATTAATGACGTGGCAGGCAGCATATTCTTACATGCTGCTGCTTGCAAGCTTGCAAGGCCTTCATCATCTCGTGTTCTTTCCTGTTTCCTGTTTCCAACTTTCCCATCCGGCTGGCCGACGCCTACCCTTCCAGGTTTCTTATAATCGTCCAACCCACCAATAGCAAAGATCTTCGGATGCAAAGCAGACGCCGTCTACCTATGACGCAATTTGCTCCCTACCAGGTGCCTTCCGATTACTCTGCGAAGAGAGAAGTTCGATCGTGACATTTTTATTCCTTCTCGTCCCCAAAAAGCACTTCCTCCCCCAGGTTTAGGCGGGATGACACGTCCCTACACTCTTCTCTCCGTTTGATGCGAGCATAGATATGAGTCACGAAAACAGCACAGACAGGTGCCAGGATACCGGATATCTTTGCCACCCAGTCGGTGTAGATAGGGCAAGTGGCCACGCAAGAACTACGGCGCAGGGCGCGAAAGCGCCTGAAGACTCGCCCGGAGGAGTAAAGAAGCCTGATGACTTGGCTTTTGTCATATCGCATTTACCAAGAACGTTCTCAGGTTATTCGAGGCGTTAGGTGGCACATGCTTCTAAGATAACCGCACGGTCGTAAGGAAGTCAAGTCATTATCATCACAGAGGGCTTTGATCGTAGCCAGAGTCCTTCATCCCGATCCATTTATACATTCTCTTATCTAGGTGTCCTGTGCATCTATTGCACTGTCCATCAGGGCGTAGTGTCATAGCTTCAATTGGTAAAACAGCGTCGACAAGGCGTAATTGCCATCAGCATCAATCTATAGTGCCACGTCGTACAGGAGCACATAGATACGATGCCGTGTCAACCCGCTCGTAAAAATGCAGTAATACTACTTGGGGGAAGCTTAGAGTGTCTTATCTTGCCTTAGATGTCTGGCTCTTCCAAATTCAACCTCAGGAACCTGTTCCGGAGCCAACAACTGCTCATTCAATAAAGGAAGAGAAGCTCAACCAGAGTGACTGATTGATGGCTTTTTGGATACATCCTGATGGCATCGCTCACTGATCAGGACGGATATAGAGGGGGCTCGGGTGTTCGGTGATAATGGGCGTTGGGCAAGTAGCCACCGAGTTAAGCCAGGAGGAGCGCAAGAAGGACCCCCTGGAGGAATGCGACGAGGAGATTATGAACCGTAAATCGCCCAAACAGGAGCCCATCACGCACAAGAACGACATAGTAAGGCCCATCGATTTTGTCGTCATCCAGTCTTATCTCTGTTTGTAGCCCACGCTGGCTTGGCATTCCGCGGGACAGAACATCTGCAGACACTTTCTGTATTTTGGCAAGTCTCTTCGTGGTTGGTTTCAGACCGAACCTTACGGACCCGGAGATCATCGATCAGCGTTCACATTCACATATATTGCGACTTGATTGTAATGACCGAGGTTTGGCCTGTCTCCTTTCCCCTTCGCAACAGGCGTCATTTGCATGTGATTCGTGCTGCGTCGGACTGAAAGATCTAGAACGTACCATGTTTTGCCTCGCCGATCTCCCGTGATAGTACATAGTGGATGCAAGGACATGTTGCGTGGTGGGATGGGTGCAGCGGCAAAGACCGAGGAATTAATTCGGGGTATTGGCATATGCCGGCAAGCAGATGATTGTCTCGCTCTCGCTCACGTCTCCGGAAACCCATCACCCTGCCATATCAATCAACCGTATTCTGGGCCGCTCTCCTCTCTCTCTTAATTGCGGCATCCATCTCATTTCTCAAGGACTTCATAATGGTTCGTGCCTTTTCTGTTATCCTTGGTCGTGGTCGTTGTCATCGGGATTGTATTACCGCTCATCTCCGCCATCTTCCGGGCAGTCTCGGATCTCCAGAAAGGATAGCGACCTTAGAGAGTTCGTTAGGGTTACCGGAGCTTCGTATGTACCTCTGTTCAGCCTCTTTAGTCCTGTATCCGAAAGCCCTATTCTTCCAGCCCGCGGGAGGCAAGACGGTATCTTGATAAGCATCTCCGCCTCGATATCGCCCTACAATCGTACACAAACAACCGGGAGAACGTACAAACACCTTCCTCTACAGAACTGGAGAAAATATTCAACAAATACAAAGGTGTGCGATTCGTGTTCGCTGCGCCGGCCCATATTTTCCTCACAAAGCGCCATTAGACCGCAACGATGACGATATCACCGTGGATGGTACCCTAAACCTGTGCAGCGATCTTGGCGTAGATCCAGAAGATGTCGTCCTCCTAGCTGTCGCCTATGAACTTAAGTCTCCGGGTGTCGGGCGATGGAGGAAGACGGGTTGGATACAGGGATGGAGGGGGCTAGGGTAAGTACCGCAAGTTGATTGATCATCATCGCTCTCCTCCCATTAATCGAGCGATCCCCACAACGGATAGCGTCGAATCATTTGAGGGGATGAAAACCTCGCTTACCCGCCTCCGAAAGAAACTGGTAGCGGACCCCGATTACTTCCGCCGCGTGTATCTTTACACATTTGAGTTTGCACGGTCAGAGGGTCAGCGGAGCCTTGGTATCGAACTCGCACAGGCTTTTTGGAGCTTGTTGTTACCCTTCGGTCTCAAAGGCGGTGCGCTCCGCGCGCAGGACTTTGGCGGCAATGATCTTTCGAAATTCAACGTGGGGTGGACGGAAAAACACACACAACTTTGGTACGACTTCTTGAAGGAGAAGAATATCAAGGGCATCAGCAAAGATACCTGGGCGATGGCACGTCCACTTTTCTTTTTTTTGGTTCATTAATCCGGTTGGGGCTGACCTGATGGATTGCGATGCATAGTTTTTCGTTTTCTTACGCACGATAGATGCAAAGTTCGAGACCTACGACATGGAAGGTACGTTAGTTACCCCCATCTGCTAGATAACAATTCATTGTGCGAGCGCTCCGATTGCTGACACGCTCATCTCACCCTGCAGCCGCATGGCCGTCGACGATAGACGATTTTGTAGAGTGGGCACGCGAGCGCTTAAAGGCGCAGGACGCAGGGTTCATAGAGTGATATTCCCATTTTGACACATGGACCCTTCAGGGACGACTGTTGCTGTTATCTCCCTCCCGTGTCATGTCATTTTGTTCTCTATACATTTTCTACACCCGTGTGAATGCCCTGTGCCCACATTTTCGTCTATTCGATATTGAGGCGGACACAAGGATGCCATTCCGTCCTGTCATGCATGATAACAGGAAAGAATTTCATTATCCTAGCCATAAGCGATCGTGAAAACACCTTTCTTTATAGAACAGATTTTGTCCTTCCCAGAAAGGCGTCGCAGTGATAGTTAACCCCTGGGAGTCTCGTAGCCCCGTGGGGGTACACACCATCAGCGCCAACGCTCACTCGTTAGTGGCCGAGTTTGGCCCTCTCATTTCACTCTCCCCTGAGACAGACCCTGAGACAGAAGGCAAGAAAGGCGACTCCTTAAGTGCGGAGAGGCGCGGGCTACCATTGGCTACTGCGACGGCGCCCATGACGTTCGCAGCATCACTATGCAGCAAAACCATCCGAATGATCAATTAAATCCAGGAGAGGGGGGGAAGGAAACAGACATGCGAAAAAAAAAAAAAAAGTGAATTGGCCATTTGCCCATTCATCTTCGGTTCCAAAAAAAGACTATTCCTTTTTGAACTTACTTACTTTGGGCCGCTAGTGCGGACAACGCATTCGGCGCCCGAAGACGCGATCCAGAGCACGTCAAGGTAGACGTGGGAAAGCGTGGCGCCGAAAGACTGCGAGAGGGCATTTTGAAGCACGCGACGGATTTGGAGCGCGTCTGCATCTGCGCTATCTAAGGGAGGCGAAATGGAGAAGCGGATGTAGTGGTGGGTTTGGGGTAGGGGTAGGGACGCTATTGCAGCCGTGGTAATGATCCGAGTTGTCATCGTCGTCATCGTCCCCGGCGGCCGTTATGGATGTTCGTTCTGAACACGGGTGGGAGTGTAAATGACTGGGAGTAAGCCAAGATTGGTTTTTGGAGGAGATCACGCGCTGTTGCATCGATCACGTGATGATCGAACCGCGACGCGATCGACTTCTTTTGCTTCCGCCACCGCGTTCGCAGTTGTTTTTACCTGAACTGGGAACGGGCTCATTCACGCTGCCTTGTTCTCCCAGCGACCCTTTATAACCACCAGCTTGGCAGCTACCTGATCGTGGCCTTTTCTTTCTTTGCCTGGCCACCTCGTTGATCCATTCACATCTGAATTGAGTTTGATGACGGACGTGATAGAGATTTCCAGCTCGGAAGAGGACATTCCACCTAAGCCCATGCCGAGGTGACTACATTGCTCGACAGGGTATCCGTCCTTCCCCCGATACGCGTATTAATCCCCATAGCAGAAGAAGCTCATCTCTTTCGGCAATACCAGCTGCAACACCGCGCTCATGTTCCACGAGGTCCTGTACTGGTGATGGACGCGACGTAGAATCGGAGGTAGAACGGTGCGCATGGAAACTTGTCGATCTCCGAAATTAATGACATGACCGACTTCTAGAGCTGTCTATCACCCCCGTAAACCAGAACTTGAACGCGCCCGTGTGCGCCGCATAGTGTACAGTAGTTCAGACTCGGAGGAAGAATTACCTCTCCCGGCAGCGGCGCGTCGCAGTAAATCTGACCTCGACGTCATCGAACTAACTGATAGCTCGGACGACGATGACCCTCGCCACCAGCCACTTCCTGTTCGCATCGGCATTGCACTGCCGCCATCAACCCTCAGACAAGGACGCGATCAATGTGACGACGGTCTTCTTGTCCTGTGAGTCGGTTGATGGCCATAATTTTGCCGCTTCTTTCTTTGCGGCAGACCTCAATGAGCGCTGGCCGCGTTACCCCTTCCCTGCAGGAATGAACCTAAAAGTGCTCGGAAGCCGATGCCTAAGATTGCCACCGCCAGCCCTGAAACAGAACCTGACCTTGATCGTGATCGTGATCGTGATCCACCTGGTTTTTCGACGGACAAAGATACCCGCAGCCTCGTGAAAGCGTTCTCCACGCTCTCGTCGTTGACCACACTCACGGATTCGGACTCGGAGAAGAAGATTCCGGATCCTGTCAACGTCGATGATGATCGCCCTGCCTCGAAAGCGCTCCCTGCCCATGCCGCAGTGAGCATTTTAAATATGACGGCCACACCAAAAACCCCGGTCAAGGCGAAGCCAAAAGCTGCGCCTGCGAAGACGCCGAGGACATCGAAAAAAGCGCAGGCGCTTGCGGAACAGGCGGAACGCGCAACATACGCACAATCTCTCTTTGATGAACTCAATCGGGGCGTGTTCGCTGGCGGCCTTCCAGTTGAGACTACTCTGATATGGAGTAATCGTCTTCTGACCACGGCTGGCCGCGCCAGGTGGCATCGGTGAGGTCGACCTTCCTCTGATATTTGTCATTCCTTTTTCTGTCTCTTTTTTTTTCTGAATCATCAATTGTTGTCCAGATCGAAGGAAGGCGTACACACGACCTCAATCGAGCTCGCAACGAAGATTTTGGACTCCAAAGGCAAGCGAGTCCACGTCTCTGGAAGCGTCATCCTAGGTCGAGCTGACCTTCTTTTTACGTTTTGCAGAACGCATCCGGAATACATTGTCACATGAGATGTGTCATCTAGCCTGCTGGATCATCAATCAGGATCCGAAAGAAGGCCACGGGAAGGCCTGGAAATCGTGGTGAGTGAACGAGCATAGCATAGCTTTCAAATCCGGGGAAAACTGTCCCGAAGATGATCTTCGTCCGGTGACACAATCTTCCATTTCATTTAGGGCGGCAAAAGTGATGCGCAAGCGACCGGATATTGACATTTCGGTATGGCGTGCCCATTTGATAGCCAAGGGAAGGCTCCGCTTACGGACAGCCCTTTGATCCCGCGTGGTGGGTCGTGGGGAACTTCATCTTGTCATTTGCAGACACGGCACAATTATGAGATATCGTATCCATACGAATGGGGTGAGCGTTTAGACAAAACATCCCCTTATCTCGCGTTCCTTTTGGTTTTGTTCCCAGTACAACGGTACCGCTAACCCGATATGTCCGTAGAGTGCGAGAGTTGCGCCAAAACGTGCGTTTTCATTTCTCACTTGCTCCGACCCGACAGTTCGTCTCTCTTATAATATCACGCGCATCTGTAGATACGGCCGCTTCAGCAAATCCATTCGTCCGGATGAAGTCGGTGGGTGTCAGTTGTCGCGTGGCCCCCTCTCCCTTTTTAGGTTACCGCGTCATGAGTTGTGCCTTGTGACGCAAGATCATGAACAAGATCGTGAACACTGATACCTGTTATTGTACAATTTTTCTTGTTCCTTAGTTTGCGGTGCATGCAAGACCGGCACTCTTCACCCGCTATTTACGGTTCGCTCAAAACGATCATCAAAGATGACAGCCAATGGTCGGATGGCCGCGACATCACCGCGTGGTACGTGTCATTTTGGGCGGCTGCTGGCCACTGAGCGCTGAGGAATCATCTCATGCCCAACGTAGACTCCCCTCGAACAGTAGTACCAGAGCGTACGAACATGAGAATGCCGGGATCCTTCGGCAACGGCGATAGTGACGAGGAGGTAGATAAGCTGATCCTGGGTATCGGTGAGCTTGGGGTAAAGGATGATTGAAATGAAAATGGGGTGAGAGAATAAGTCCACTTCCGAGATGTATTTCATTTCATCTTATTTCCCCACTCGGTCGGTTGTACCGTGTATTGGGGATACAGCGCAGCATTCGGAAGGGAAACGAGATGAGATACGGTGCCTATCGAGATAAAATGGGGTTTACGCCTGCTAGTTTTCGTCGCTTGTGAAAAAAACAAATCCGAAAAAAAACTTTACTAAGAGTCCAGTTACTGTAGTCAAATGTCTGTCAAATGTCTGTCATGAGTCACTGTATCAGTCGCCGGCTATGCCCCGTGTTGGAACCGAGGAACCGAGGTATGATCCACCCCTTGCCCGAGATGATGTCAGGCAGGGCATCCCGCTTATCGCTTGGCTTTGCACAGCGCCACACACGTCACCAAATATCTTACCTTGGGGTGGATCCACTCCGTTGATTGCTTGTCCTGCGTGCCACGCTCAGTCCATATATCCACCCTATCCGATGTACTAACGACTTGCCTTCCCAGTAGACTGGAAGACAGTAACAAAAGCCACATGATCGCATAGTACACGGCCGCTATGCATACCGTAGGTGAAACCTTGCTAGAGTAGTCGTGCATAAAGTGTACAGGACCTACAGGTATAGCAAGTGCGTTTGCTATTTCAAGTCTTCAACTGCAACCGTTACACATTTATACTCCAAATCGAAGGACTCGGACCTTGCAACTTGTAGTGGCCAAGGTACAGGTACAGCAGCAAGCGGTGGTCTACAAATCCAGGACCATTGCAGACACAATAGCGAGATAGTGTTGCTACGACCCGGCCAGCTACATGTGTAGTAGTGTGCTCCAAAAATTGTGCTTGTTGCAGATTTGACCAGACCAACTGTTGCTTCCCTGAGCCATGGACGGCGACGGCGACAATACAAGGAGTGATAAGGGGCTCCATTGTGCCAGGGGGCCCTATGCAATAATTGGGACAAATATCAACAAAGATTTATATATAGTAATACACAGATGAGAGAGATATGGTATACATGCACGCGGTATGCACGCGGGCGTGACGGGGGATGCAACCCTGAGATCAGCTCCTGGGAGCTGATCTGACAAGGATGATTATTGCCACCATCGCTGGAGTCACCATCACGCTCCCGGGATTGCTGAGCGGAGCGTATTCCGCCCTCAAGTTTGCTTACGATCTTTATGGTCAAGTCGACCTGCGCAAGACACAGCTGAAACTTTTCCTGGATCGGTGCAGTGACCTTTTACTCAGAGTTGCCAAATCTCTCCCCGCTTCAGAGGTCGAGGTGTCAGCTCGAATGCGAGAAAACATCGATTACCTTCAAGCGTTCGTTTTTCAGTCTTGACCGATTCGACAGATGTCTTACTCAATCAACTTGAAATGTAAAACAGAACGTGCCAGAGCCTGCGGGATGTCATCGACAAGCTCAAAAGGAAAGGTTTTCTTTGGTGTATGCTCAACCAAGACAAGATCGACACCCAAATTTTCGACGTCCAGAGCAGGATAGCGGATACGTTTGCGTTGTTCAACGTAAGCTCACAATCGTTCTTCATCAGGAACCCAGAGGTCTTGATGTCTTTGTGTTAGTTTAGCGCTCATATCGGCATCGAGGAGTTTCAGCAAAGGCTACTTCAAGCTCGGGACCAAGATCAAACGCAGCTCGTTACGAGGCTGGATAGTTTGTCAGAGAATGACCAGCAGATTCTCAACGCCCTAAAGTATCAAGATGGGGCACAGAAGCGGGTCGAGGAACTCCTAGTCGGCGTTTTGAGGGTATGTTCTTTTCAGCTTAACGAAGAAACCCTGCTTGACCATGCTATCAAAGTGTGTAGAAAATCTCGGGACAGAGCAGTCTCCTCAAGCCAGATTCCTTCGTAATGCGGGCACTGTCCTTCAACATGCATCCAAAGGACACATTCCTGATATATCAGCGGACTATGTTATCACCAGTCTCGAGGTAGATTTCCAAGACGCGGACTCCATTGGGCAAGGTGCCTTTGGGCGCGTATTCAAAGGCGAATGGAATGGTTCGGTGTGTGAGACTCGCTGAATTTTGTCAAAGGATGACTTCCAACTGTTCTTCTAGCGTGTCGCTATCAAGCAGATGCACATCGACAACGCGCGAACACTGTCAGAAGATGATAGAAAGGTATCTATTCCAAAAATATCAGCAACTATGCTGTTAGTATTAATATATCTTCAGAGCATGTATCGAGAAGTTCGACTATGGTACGACAATTGAGGATGGAACACCATGGTAATTGACATGGGCGACAGGACACGACTACATCATCCTAATATCCTCAACCTCTATGGCGCGTGCCTGGAGGCTACCTCTGTGTGCCAACAATTTCCCCGCTCCTGCATTCCCAATCCCTAATCGGTTCACTAGCCTTTTCTGGTAATGCAATATTGTCCTTTCGGGAACATGTGCCATTACCTGGTGGAGCATCCAGAGACAAATAGGGTTGATATCGTAAGTGCCCTTGAAATTCTGCATGTATTACAAGTAGACTCATCACGTAAATTCCAGTCGTATGATGTTGTAGCTGGCATGACATACTTGCACAACAAAGGCGTCGTTCATGCTGACCTCAAGGGGGTAACTTGTGAAATTTTAGTAACTTGGACTTCGTATACTAAGATCTTGCCCTGCAGGCCAATATCCTCATATATAAGGGTATCGCTCTCGTGGCCGACTTTGGTCTCTCAGCTGTCATCGACGGTATCCAGAGCCGCTCGGCACAGTCGTCCATGGCTGCTTCCGTGCGAGGGACACCCCAATGGATGGCACCAGAGTGTCATAAAGGAGAGCCACCGAGGAAGGCATCCGACGTCTACAGCCTTGGATTGACCATGTGGGAGGTTAGTGCGTTCCAATTTCCAGAAAAGATGGAAGTCATCGTCAGTGGAAACACTCTACAGGCATTTAGTGGGGAGATTCCTTACCAGGACGTCAATCGTTTTGGACTTGTCTATGTTATCGCTGTTGAGAATCGACGACCGGAGCGACCTGCGCGCCTCACTGAGGATGCCGTTTGGAGGATCATACAAGAATGTTGGGCGCCTGTCGCGGCAAGTCGGCCTTCCATTCAGCAAGTTCAGGGCAAGCTATCTCCGTATACCACCCGTCTAGGCTCGTTTGTAAGGAGTACGTCACATTGTTGAACACTCTTTTCTATCCTACGACGAGATGTATCCTTTGCAGCCCAGTCTCCAGCCCCTAGGCCACGGTCTCCAACTCAGCAGACCGTCATCCCCACGCCACCCGTGAATGTGCAACCTTCAATAACCACTTCGTCGGTTCTCGAGCAAGAATGGGCTCGGTCACTGCGGAGTAGTCCGCCCAAATGGACACGTGGCAACCCCCGCAACTATATCGATGTTCTCAACATTCCGGAACCGCCCTCCGACAGGGAGTACCAGTATCGCGTGGTCAAGGGAGATGTGGACCTCGGTATCAAGCCGACCTACAATCGAAACGGGGATGGTTCGCAAAGTGTCAATCTGCTCGAGTACAACCGGGGCTATGGAATATCGGATAGGACGCCGATAAAGGTATATGCTGTTGGTCAGGATGGCGCAGAGAAAGTGGAGGAGACGCTTGTCGCTCAGTGGAACTGATTCTTGTATGAGGCGGCTTGTAATATAGTCCGAGTCAGCAAGTATCCTGCAAAGTGAGTGGCATGCCATTCTGTCTAATCCTCCTGGTCGTCAATGGCCAGGAACGGGTGGAAGCCATCTTAGACCCCAGCTGCCAAATAGTCATGATGTCGCAAGAGATCTAAAATGTGCTAGCATCACCCTATGATCTGGTGTAGTGAATAGCGTGGGGGGTCGGTTTGGGTCATTGTCGGATCTGTGGCAAGATCGACATCATAATGAAAGTAGGACAGAATCCGACAGATCTCGGCCGGGGACGTATTTGAGAAAGAGAAGAATGAAGGCTGGGGTTTCCAACTTGCGATACAACGTGACAATGTTGGGATGCATAGGAACGGACTGGTGAATGGTCGAACACGAGAGTGTGAATGAGTTGTTGATGGCAGGGTGGCCCGGCGGCCATAAGAGTAGGTACGTAGTAGACAAGCAAGACAGAGCCAGCACTAGATATGATATGCCGAAGAAGCGAGATTTGCACGCCCTTGACTGGGAGAATGATGAAGTTGAACTCGAAAAAGGACCAACTGGTGCCACCACTGCTAGTGTCAACCCTCCGCCTAAAAATCATCATTCATTGCCCCGCCACCACTGTCATTCCTGCAGAGTCATAACATATACCAAGGGTGTGATTCTTGCGCTGTAGATATGAGTACGTGTTCCATTCCCATTCCCAAGTACAGTTTGGGAGCTAATGGGTATGCAGCTTCAACAGGAATATTATCAATTTATCCCCTTTTATTTTAATACTGATAAGGGAAAGTTATGCCATGTAGCTATTAATTAAAATTTTAATTAATATAAAGCTTGGTGTAGTGTAACTTCTTACAGTAAGCCTCTGCAGGCCTGTCTCACTTATTTACCTTCCTTCACAACAATACCGAATCGGAGCGCCCACCCGCTCACTTGCTCACACGGGTGCCCAGGGCAACGCCGAATCCCGCGCCCTGACCTGGCCAGGCTGGCCTGGCCTACCTACCCTGCTGCCGCCCTGCAATGATGATGATGGGACAACAAACGCCACTCATTCATTTATGGCGATTGAAATTCGGAAATAAGTATATCCCAATGGGGGGAGTCGTGCAAGGCAGTCGTGCGGGGATGTGTGGATGCGGATGCAGTGTCAATAATGCGCAAGGGTGGGCGTTTGGCGTGTTGTCACTTGGCTGTGCCCTTGTGTGTGTGTGCCGATTGGAGTGACCTGCTGACCACAGCGCCGACCGATGGAATCTCGACAACATGCAGGACTCAGAAAGAGGATCACGATCGAGCTCAGATGGGATGGCGGCTTCTGATAATCGCCCAATACGGATCTTTGTTCTTTGGGGGAAGAAAGCTTTTCGTTTTTGAGAGATCCTATTATATAATTTTCATTGGTTGGGTCGTTCCGATCTTGGTAAGGTAGAGAAGCAGAAGAGCGGCGCTGGCGCAGCACAGCGCGTCTTTTCTTTTCCCCGTCTTCGTCAGTCAATTTCCAACGGTGCGCGTCATGTCCGACCCGAGTTGCCCAAGACGACACACTTCCATAGATCATCACCATCATCGTCGGCTCCTATATGGATTCTGTTCCGCGGGAAGAATAGACTGAACGTGCCCGTCTATAACCGTCGCGATCGCAAGTCAATGTGCATATAGGGGCGAAGCTAAATGCGCAGTTGAATTTGGGACGTCAGGACGTCAGACAGCATGTAAGAAAGCAGGCGGGCAACACGTGACATATGGTACAGGGATAGAATATGGAACAAACAGGTCCGACCTTTGGCCTGAGTAACAAGGGATTATCTATGTGAGAAAAAAGAAGATCAAAGGGAGAAATGATGGAAGAGGCGTAAATGACGACCCCCAAAGAAAAGGCAACAGTGTACAAAATAACCGGCATGATCGAGAGAGAAAAGGAAACAATAACTCCGAATGATAGATACCTATTTCACAACGACCCGTCTCGTGTGTTTTCCCGCACGTCGCCTTTCCCCATGCGGCGTAGGCCTGCGCCACGACTGATCATCGTCTTCGCGAATATCATCAGTACGGTGATCCACCTTTTTGGAGTATGATCGGAAGCGATCAGCAAAGGTACAGCGTAGCCAGGGAGTTACGTGACTCACCGGAGGGGCGTTGCGCACCATCGTAGCTGGATGATGTGGCGCATAACCAGGCGGTGGTGCTACCGAACCTGTGGCTCCAATGGGACCTGGGGCACCCCGTTGCATATCCGGATGGTGGTGTGGATATGGCGGGACAGGATGAGGCGGGGAATGCATATGTGCCGGCGGCGCGTGAGCGTGTTCGGGAGGAGGTTGCATGGCTTGCGGAGGCGGGGGAACGGCGTGTGAAGGCCAGGTATGCGGAGCCGATACGGGTTCTTTGCCTTTTACGGTGCGCGAGCCACCAGCCGTAGGAGGAAAGTCAGACTCGACGCGCACGCGAATGATCTCTTTGCCAGCCTGGGCGAAGAATTGGTGTTCCTGACGACGGAAATATAAGCTGGTGGATCCCTGCTTGAGGAAGAGCGGTTGCTCTGGTGGTTGAGGGGGGAAGAGGCGCATCAGGTCGTGGCCTGTGGGAGGAGGGGGGTAATTTCTTGGTGGCATAACCTGACCATTAGAGACATCGAGGTCTAAGGGTTCACGGTGACCCGGTTAGTGAAGAGAAATAGGTTGGGCGCAATGGCAAAGAAGACTTACGTGGGAGGGAGCTAGGGGATATCGGTCTTCGAGGAGGAGCCTGAGCACCGTTGGAAGAATGTTGGATAGGAGGCAAATGGGACGACGGAGGGCTCATGTGGTGATTTGGTGGGGAACCCGAGGAGCGCGATGAGGGCGAGCGAGAGAGCTCTGAAACCGGACGAAGGTTGTACTGCTGCATAGCGGAGGCGCGCAAGAGAGGGAGAATATGATACGAAGAGGGAGAGGGAGAGAGGCGAAGTTATATACGTGGAGCGGGATTTGTATCTGCGATCGGGAGAGATCTTCTGGGCATGGGACGAAAAAGGGTAAAGGACCGGACGGAAGTGATGGATTCGATTTCGATTCACGAGGCGAAGGGAAGGGGAAAGGGACGAAAAAGAGCAGAGAGGTGATCAAATTGGAAGCTGTGTTTCATTCCGGGCCGCGGGTTCGCATCGCAACTTGTCAGTCGGTTACGTTGCATAACAAGGTGCCTACTTAGTTTGCCAACAAATCCATCTTTCAGGGCCGTCGAACTGCCGTCCACGAACAGCTTCCCAAAGGCCTCGTGCGCTCCGGGAATTCGGCGATCGGCCTCCCCTGATCCTTCCCTTGACAGAAACCGCTCAGTTATCCATTGCGATCGCTCTTCCGGGAAATTGGCCATATCACTGCCGCCCGTTCACACGACCCGCTTTCGGTTACTTGGGTGCGATGGGCTCCCCTTTGGGTGGTCCACGGTCAGATCAGCTATATCCAACGAAAGTATCACCTGCTTGCAATACCACCTTCTCTTTCCCTCGCCACTCCAATAGGCACTCCACCTTCTTTGTCAATATGGTTTATGATTACAACAAGTTGCCCCTCCACCCCCACGCGCCTCTTCCTCTCATTTCCATTTATTCGCACGAGGAAGGGTTGCTGCAGCGCCCAGCTATCATGACTGATAACCGGATACCCCGTTGACAAACAGCTACGCCCGACCAGTTACAGCTATTTCATCGACACTCCATTTGTATCGTACCAATTCACTGCACGAACATTCTTCGGTGGCATCCCGGGCCCTCTCTTTGCGCCCAAGGCACCTAACTATGACCGCTCGACGTTCCTCCGCCGGCCGGACTTTGCTCGCCCCGGCTCGCTCGTTCGCCAACCGATGCAAGCCACTGCCCGCCCACAGCGGAAGTCAAAGTCAGGCAGGTGGGTGCTACGTACTGTATGAAAGCCACACGTCAAATCTCGCGAAGGCAGAGGGACAGAAATCGCATTCAATAAATCAGGAATGGAGTAATGGGGGTTTTTTTTTTCTTTACTGTTTCTGTTTGACAGTTGGCAGTTCACTACAGTAAACAGTCAGCTGGCTCCCCGGGCGATTCGCCAAACCCCCTGTCAAGCAATACCCCGTCCTTAGCGTCATGTCATTTTCCGAAATTTGTCTCGATACGATATCCACATCTCCTTGATCGCTCTATTCACGGCAGCCCACTCCCACCTCACCGTGGTCTAGAACACGGCAAAGGCCGGCTTGGCCTGGTCGATGTGAAATTCCAACACTCGTGGGCGCCTATGACGGGTACCCCTCACAAGTCATCTAAAGCCTCCGAGTCCGGCACCATGACCCCTTCATCCCCCATTATCCGATTTTCCAAATACAACAACCAATCACGCCATACCTGCCCTTTCCGTCCCAACCACAATCTTGATCGCCTTCGCCTGGCACTCCTCTCCCGAAGCTCGCCGTTTGCTCCTCCTACTGGCCTCCTCTCCGTAACTTACTTTTATTTTTCTTATCGAGATACCCGTATCATTCTCTCTTATATGACACATTTCGTCTTTACATCCCGTTTCGGTTCGTTTCGTTGCTCGCGAGACAGGCCCCACAGAAATCCCTCCCCCGTCGTCCACGGCTCGTTACTTACACGTCCACGGTATCGTAAGCATAATAATGCTATTGGGTGTAAACTCAATCTAAGCCTGTCCTTGCCTCGCGGCCCAAGGATTGGCTACGATACGCACCACGTCCATGCGCTGCCATGCCCTCCTTCTCATTGCACATAGTACACTAAAGCCTCGTTGCGGCGCAATCGCAACGATCCTTTTTTATATCCCACCCCTTAGTTAGTTGGCACCAGAGCGCTTATTGGATTGACGCACAATTCGCCACGTTATGATATATCCAAATAATCTCTGCTTGTGCCATTGGGTGGGCGGCAAAATCCCTCCCCGCTGTTCCTTCGTGCCATGTCAGTACACCATATACCACATGTGTGCAAGCCAATGGCGTGGATATCGCCGTTAGTGGTCCCAGTCTAGTCCACGTAAGGGGTGATAACCTAAATCCGTCACACCCAAACATGATCGTGCGTGTGCTTCTTCTCACCAGCCACTCACACCTAGGCCCATTGCGTTCCTCCCGGGTCTAGCTCATACCATCCATCACCAACTTGCAATGTGATTTTGCCAACTTCAAGGCTCCCGCCGTGATCTCGGAAACGACGACACCCCCACACACGTTCTTTCCGTCTCGGACTCTCGGAGCATTCTTCATCCCCACGTTTTTCAAACTTGAACGTACACGCCGCCGCGGCGTTTGGCACCTACCCCATTGAAACACAACCGCCACTTTCCAGGGTGGGTATAATGGGTGTTTTTGTTTTTGTTGTTGTTGTTGGGTTGTTGGGGCTGGGTGGTGCCGCTGCCACATCCATCTATCTGTCAATACAGTACGAGTTTGTCCGTCGTCACAACCCCGCACATCCGATTTTGGTCGTTCACGGTCGTCCAGCTCCGAAACACGATCCAGGATGATGATGGATGGATGGAGATGACTCGTCGTAAGTTAATTTGCGGCGCTGTGTTTGCGCCACTGACCGCCTACTTGTTAATGCACCGCTTTAACCACAGTACAGTACAGTACAGTAGTACAGTACGGAGAAGTCGGTATATGGTCAGGCTCGCTTGTCATTATTACTATTTACTGTTACTGTATAGCTAGCGATCAATGATCAAAAAAAAAAAAAAGATCGACCTTCCGGTAGAATTAAAATACCACGCACACCACACACTATGCCTTATTCATCCAACCCCTGAAGGAAAGGAAATACTGTCAGTCTTATCACCCAGGTTGGGGCGGCGCCCCGATAGTCGCGCCTCCCTGCCCTTTGAAACGTGGCGCGCACATATGGGCATGCCACACGAACGCATGCAGGGAGCTGCATGCACCACGCCTGGATGGACACTGCCGAGTCGGCAACTGTTTTTGCTAGGCCAACGCCGGCATTCTTGATCGCAAATTATATACGACGTGGCACGTAAAAAGAGTCCACACGGTGACATTCCAAAGCGCAGTTCGTCATATATTTTTTCAATGATTAATGATGGGATCGGGAAAGGGGGTAACGAGGGGGCGAGAGAAAAAAATGCCCTGTGAAATATGTCATTCTTTCACTGTAGCTACCATATCATATTCATATTCATATTGTACCGATTTCCAAATTACAATGAGATAATGATCGGTCGGTCGGTGCATTAGCGGAAGCAATGTGACTTCTTCGATTCAGTGAGAAGACGACAGAAAACATTCCGCCCCCTCACACTTTCTTGTTGTCATGTTTCGGAGCCATTTCTTCGGGAGTTGGCAAGCTGTTGAAATGAATAAAAAGGGCCAGGGGAATGGATGTCCTTTGTCCGAATCTGAACGCCCGAATCCGGACACTCCGTGCGTCATGTGGCGAGTAAGTGTGACTTTCAGCGCCTCCACCACAAGGACCTGCACGTCGCCCCTGTATGATACGGAGAGCTGAAGCGAAATACTGTGACAACAAAAAAACAAGAATAAATCCCTTGACGTACACAGGGTACCACACCGCCCAAAGAGGGCGCGCCCGCGGCGGTGATAAGCAGTTGGAGCGAACATTCGTGGCAACGCAGAGTTGGATTAGTGCGCATAGGTCCCGAACAAAAGCAACAACAAAAGGGGAGAAATAGGGAAAGCGAAAAAAAGAGGAAAAACAAACGAGCAAACAAACGAAAGGAGGGCCATCCCGTGCAACTGTTGGCCACCAGCATATGTCTATGCCATGGAAAAGTGATGTTCGCAACCAGTGGACCGCGGAGCGCGCGGCAATGCCGACGTGCGCGTTTCCCCTAACTCAGGATTCTGCTGCGGGTACTGCCGCGGCGCCGCTTTTCTTGCGCTTTCTGTCTCTGTCAGAGGTCAGCGCGCCGCCGACGCCGCCGTCACCGACAGAAGATGCTCCATGTCGATCGTCTCGACCTCTCTTGAGATTCTGACGCCGCTGTGTTCCATGACTGATGTCGGCTTCTCGTTGTCGCACCGGCCGCGATCCATCATCCCTGCGAGCGACGAAAACGGAAGATGGCTCATCCACTCCTGCGGGTTTGAGGAACTTTGGGGGGGTTGGGGGGTGATTCTTACGACGATTGGAATGAGGGAGATGGGAAGCACTATAGTTGTTGATCGTGTCGATCTCATTGGGTGATGGTGCGGACGACTGTGGCGACCGCGGCGACTGCGACGCACGCGCGGGTGGGGCTGGGGTATCACCCCCTTCCGGTTTGATTCCGATCTCGGATATCTCGGAGGGTCGTGTCAATGGTGCTTCGCGAATGATTTCCTGAGCGCTTTTGGCGTTGCGGGGTTTGGTTCGCTTAGCCGTTGTCTTTTCTTTCGTCGAAGAGCCAGGTCCGAAGCTTGATATCGACACGAGCCGTTTCGAGGCTGATTGATGATGATGCTCTGCGGAGTCCTGCCGAGTAGCGGCAGATGACGATAATGATCCACGGGAATTGTCGTCTACGGGAAGCTGCTGGAACGGATCTTTGTGAGTCAGGTGGGTACCAACGAGGTGGATCAAATATTCGGGCGCACCTCTACTTCCGTGACCTCCTGACCTCGTTTGTTCCATGTTCTCCGCCCACGAAGCTTGACAGGATGCGGTGGCGATCCCGAAGCGTTAATACATGACAAAACGAACGGAAGGTATGACGTTTCATGCGTCACGAGTGAGCTAGTGGTGTGTCAAAGGGACAGCAAATTGTGAATTTCAAAGAGGGGCGTAGCTGCGTGCCTTGAACTCGAAGAAGATGCTTCCGAGGTCATCCCCCACATCTCCTTGACCTCCTTCGACACCTCCCAGTGTGATTCATCCTGGATGACGGGTTCTGCATCTGTAGAATTGGTTTCAAGTTCCTGCTCTGCGCGCTGTGCATTTTTCATAAAACGAAGACTGAGTGTCCCTTTGCTGATTGTCGCGGCCATGATGAGAGAGGTGAGGAGGACGAAATGGCGGTGCTCGACGTTCACTCCAGCGGCGCAGGCGCAGCGAACCCCACGACCGTGCCACGTGACTGGAGAATTTAGCTATCACGTGCAGGATTCTTTGCACGCGACTGGAAGAACACATGAGCGAGCGAAGAAGCAATGCAATGCAAACGAAGTGCGCATTAATTGTTTCACCGCATAATGATGAGCTTCTGCCGAGCTTCTTCATAAGGGCATCTTAGAACGTGCCCAGACACGCCCAGCGCCTAGAGAACTGTCCTTCAGCCTCTAGAATGATATATTAAGTCCACCGTGTCCACGGCGATGCTGTCAATCGTGACAGTGCATCATGATGCGGCTTTCTGGCAGTGGCAGACAGCGGTGCGACCTCTCGGAGAGGCCGAGTGAGTCATTCTGACTGACCGACTACAACGCGGGAAAGCTTCCATTATCATAGTTCATGATATGCCAAGCGGCGTCATTCCTGGAAGGATGCATTGGGGTCAAGGAAAAGGGGAATTCATGTGTCGGCCAGTGGCGCACTGATGAACACCGCGTCCCCGCGCAAACAGCAGAATGACCGCGATGAAGTGAGACCGTGATGCTCCACAAAGGAGGGCAGCTACCGGCTCTGGTGCTATCTCCACATTATCCTCATTTACAGTAACTGTCATTTACGATGTTGTCGTGAAGTTCATTTATCAAAACGGCGCGGCGGGCTTCTTCGGCTTACCAATAATATTCCAGGGAGAGATTCCAGAGAGAGACCAGAAGCAAGTGCCGTTCATTATAAGTTAGTAATATGAATAATCCAACTTTTATACAGCCATCGAAAATTAGCGAATGATTTCCATGGCAAAGGAAAGAAATCGTAATACCGTTTAGGCGAGCCTGCAAAGGCAAGATTGCGAACTCGCCTCAGTACAAAGAAGCCGTACGTACAGCAACGGCTTAGAAAATTACCTTGTTTTATGCGAGACTGGCCCGGGCATACAGCTCCGATTCTCTCCATGTTCATCATGCTTCTGGTTGCCGTCTGCTAGACACCGCTCGTGCATTGTTCGGTTACCTCGGCGAATGAACAAGATTTCCTCGTATTACGATACAGTAATAAGTCAGTAACACGAAACTCGACTTGATTTTCAAGCGTAAATTTGCGGCCACCGCGACAGAAAGTCCATTGCGACGGTGATCCGAGTCTGTCCCGAAATGATGCAGGTGACATGACACGCATGACACGCTTTAACCCCTCACCAACATCATATCAAAACACGAGATGCTTCTTGAACGCGCCCATGTCAAAGATGCTAACGGCGATGGTGAGTGGATGAATTGAAGCAGCAGTGCGCCCAATTTGTGGCAAAGGGCGCGCAGATAACGGAACAACATTTTCCTACATTTTATGAATCATGATCAGTGATGGGGATGGGGGAAAGGTATTTTCCTGTTTGTTATGCATGGATCATGGACTCGGAGCATTCACTCGGGCACAGCGGTGGGGCAGCATTGCTCCCGAAGCCAATTACGAAAAAAAAGCGCTCGGTTGATCACCCGCTGGTTGTTCGCATGTGTCCTTTCGTGGAATTTCTGATACAAGACAACTGTACTTTATCCATTCGGGGCTGAGAATCGAGCAAAGAATCGTCTGGTGAAACTTACTACAGTTGTTGCGGGGACCCACGGATTCTGCCGTAAAAACTGTGCTGCGCATACAAATGTTCGAGGCTTCGGCGTAAACAGCAGAAACAAATCCCGTAGCATTAGGACTTACCTTTACGGCGGTCGGTGTATATACGGGATACCCGTATGTATGTGTTGTGGAAGGTCTGGATGCGGTCAGGGAATGTTGGCATAGAAAGGTTCCTTGCCACGGTCATCATCAGCATGATGCGGTAAAAGTTTGAGTACCGGCTCTACCTATCGAAGAGGTTGCCGTGAGACTGTACCTGACCACAGCCCAACTATCTCCTGAGAAAAGCTCATCAGATCTTCCTCAGGAATGAAGCCCCGAGTCGGTCAAGGCAAAGACGCGCTCAGACTTGGGGCTGGGACTTCCAGAATGGGAGGATTGGGGGCATTGGGGATTCATCTTCGTCTTTACTCGGCTATCGCAACAACATGCTACAGTAGCGGGCGAAACACAAACGCCGCCGAGCAAAAATTGGAAGCTCTCAGGCTGTTTGAGTATGCGGCCATGCGTACGGGGAGAAACCCGAGAAAAAGTCCGGGTAAGTGCTGTATGATAGGCGCAATCGAATCCGGACTGCTACTGTACCAGTCATTTACCCCTGGATATCGGCATAACATCCCCATCTTAAAAGAAGGTGCATGGAGTTGCGACGGCTGAAAAACTGAAAAGGCTGGTCACAAAATGCAAATTGCCTCCGTACGTATTTGAAATTTCTGTCCGAACCTGCGTGGACAATGCGCTGCGGAGAAGGCACAAATCGAAGGCCGATTGTTTGATTGACCTGTTTCGTTGTTTTTTTTCTTTCGGGGAGTTAGGTAAGTTTAATGTTCGGGATAACCGTGGTTCACTTGAGCGGCAGTCACTCTGGACCGAGGAGTCTGGACCACGTGTCTTTGGCACGTGTTTTAGGGCACCGGACTGGGCAGTTGAATTCTCTAGGATGACTCGCCTCGGCAGAAACATATACCCTCATTTAACCACGACGGCCCCCAGAAGTGGTGGTACATTTACAACTACTGCACTTAGAATCATAATCATAGAGTGGGTAAGTGGATACTCAGTTGCTTATCTCATCTCTGAAACCTTTCTCGCTTCCCACCTCGCCTGGAATTTCTTCGAGCTGTCAGGCGAAAGAATGAGATTATCAACAACGCAAAACAAAAGGAGAAAGCCGAACCTGGTCAAGGTCAATAAGCGCCTGCCGAATTACATCAATGGATGTCTGGAGGTCCTCTTCAGAGATGACCAATGGAGGAGAGAACCGGATGCTTTTAGAGATAGTTTTGTGTAATCGTTAGCAGATTCAGGATATGGATCGTGCACGCATACATACGTGTTCACGTGGGTGGGCTTGGCCAGCAACCCTCGGCTCTTGAGCAGCAAGCAGAGTTGCCAAGCCGTGCGTCCGCGAGAGCTCGCGCTCTCATCAATCACAATGGCGTTAAACAGCCCACGCCCCCGGACCTCCTTGACGAGAGGCGAGTGCAGCGCGCGAATGTTATTTCGGAATAGCTCGCCGAGTCGTGTCGCACGCTCCGAGAGGCGTTCCTCTATCAGGACGTCCAGCGCGGTCATCGCCACCGCGCAGCCAAGCGGGTTCCTGTTTGAGTTGGCATACGCGTGAGAACAGAAAGTGGAGTGAAAGTATGAAAGAGAGGCACACCCGCCGTATGTACTACCGTGTTCGCCTGGTCGGATATGGAGCATCACCTCCTTATCTGCAAGCACAGCAGATACGGGATATACACCTCCCGAAAGAGCTTTTCCCAGAAGAATTACATCGGGACGAATGCCTTCGTGCTCCACGCACAGCAGCTTCCCGGTTCGACAAAGGCCCTAACCGAATTCAAAGATTCAGGATAATCATTATGAGTTGCATGTGCCTCACAGTTTGAATCTCATCGCAGATGAGCAAGACATTATGCTGCGAGCACAGCTCGCGGACCTGGCGAAAGTATCCCATAGGTGGGACGACGATCCCCGCCTCTCCCTGAATCGGCTCGAGGAGGATCGCAGCGGTGTCCTTGCCATGGAGTTCAAGCGCTCGTCTGATGTCTTCAATCTCGCCATATCGGATGGTATGGATTGCATCGCCGTCACGGAAATTCGGGCCCACGCCCTCGAGATACGGTCCGAATCCATTCCGACTCTCCGGGTCCGTGCTCATGCTGGACGAATTCGGTTCAGCAGCACGCGACAACAAGAGGGAAGGGGAATATCAATTCTCACCTAATGACGCCAATCGTGCGTCCATGAAAATTCTCTGCAGCACTGAGGACGATCGCGCGACCCTCTGTCACCCCCTTCTTCCCATATGCCCACTTACGGGCGAGCTTGATACCCGTCTCGACTGCTTCGGCTCCTGTGTTCATCGGCAGAACCATTTCATAGCCAAAGAGTTTGGTGACCTTCTCTGCGAAGACACCGAAAACGGAATTGTAGAATGCTCGCGAAGAGAGCGTCAGACGCTGGGCCTGTTGCACCAAGGTTGCCACAATGCGGGGGTGGCAGTGACCTTGATTAACAGCACTACAGTCGTGTCAAGGGTAAGCTCATGTACGCATTGATGGGACATGAAGCGGAGAAGCAGGGCGTTGTTCGTGCCACATGCCAAAAATAGTCTCAGACATGGCAAATGGGAAGTAAACATGGAAGATGGGGCTGGAGGATCCACGTGTACAAAGTTGGAAAGAGTAAGTATGATGAACGCTTACGAATATGCCGATAGCATATCGATGTACTCCTTCCCTTCTGGGTCCCATACCCTTCGATATCATTAGTTATGCTGAGGTCATCGTCCAGCCTAGCGGAGCTACTCACTTCGCACCGAGTGCCCGATCAAAGACGACCGGAAGGGGGTGGTAGCTGAAAGGCGCCCATCAGTGGCCGAAACGAAAAGGCATTATAGCCGATAGGAGGAACATTTACTTGTGAGCTCCAAATTCATGCTCGAGCCGGATCACTTCTGAGGAGGGCAGATCGGCAGGTGTGACGTCTCTCGAGTCGGTTCGTGCCTCGGCTGTTGTGGGAGCCATGGTGGCAGTGGAGGTGTTTTTGCCGTTGGCATGTCGGGACGAGCCGTCGTCGTGCGGATGGAGTGCTACGGGTGCCATGCTATAACTGACTACTTGTTTCCAAGAATTCGAGGTGAAGGAGTACTTTATATCTGGTTATCTCAAAGTAGTCGGGGAGCGAAGGGAGACGAGTCTTTATATGGCCAATTGTATCCCAGGCCGGGCGGACCATCCACTGATTACAGTCATTACACTCACTCGACGAACCCACCTGTCCCGCCTTCTTCTTCTGCATTCGACTCTTTATCCTTCCTTACTTGGAGTGTTCAACAAATCGATTGACATCGTGGAACCGCACTGTTCCCTGCGGTCATTCAGGTTTCATTCATTTTGCTAGTCCGACTCGGGGAATATCATTTCATTTTGTTTAGCCAACCAGTGAAAGTGCCCGCACTGCGTTCTGAAACGTCTTCTCGTGCTCAGAAAATATATCTCGAGCTGAAAGGATGACAGACTTTGGCTTTCTTGTCTCAATCGGCCACGTAGAGCAGATAGGCTATTACACATCCTCGCCGAATTGAGGCCATGATGATGTTACTCTGCTCCTGCTCTTGGTGTCCCCAAAAAGGTTCTGGGCCTGCAGGTACCTCTCATTCCCCTCTCGAGTTGATTCACCTACCCTTCAGGGTAGCTTGTAGTGCACTTGCAAACCCTGCGGACAATTGCGTGTCATCATGATCACTCGCTTTTCTCACGTCTGGCAGTAGAATGGTCGAGCGCTTAATAAAGCTAGTGCCGTGGCAGACGAAGATTCCGTAAGATTTCCGGACACCCATCCCGAAGGTGGCTGCGAGAGTTGCTCAAACCTCCGTGGCTCTACGTCAGTAGAACAGCTGACCCCTGACCCTCTGTTCGGAGACTTCGGGCAGATCCTCTCAAATCTCTAGCGAGGTTCCTATCGTTTATCGAGCCAAATGCCACGGTCTGTCTTCTCGAACCGAAACTGAATGCCCTGTGGGATAATGAGTCTTTTCTGACTACAGTGTTGACATGTTGACATTGTGCTTACCTCGATGATTCAGCTACGTTCCCCGTGAGAATGTATGATGAAAATGTGGTGCCTTACATCGCTGTGGCCATTTTGTATCACTGAATATGAAGGTCTTTTACTAAGACCAATGAAGGCAGAAGGGAAAACTTGGTTGCACACGCGGGGTCTAGAGGTAACGCTTTGCCTACCAGTACCAGCGTCAAAAGGTGGGCGTGTGAAGCTATAATTATGTCTATCGACTTGACCCGATTCCACAGCCCTTCGAATTTGTTCCATTTGATAAGCGGTACAGCGCAGAATACCTGCGAAATCATCGTTCAGCTACCGATAGGAGACTGATATGATATGAGACTACAGTATATCTTTTTGTTCAGCTACGGTGCTTCTTCCTTCTTGAAGCCCGGGCGAGAACCGGTACTTTCTTATGAGGTGAGATGTCACCACTCATTCATAAGCCCATCAGGGCATAACTGCATCGAATCCTTCACACCCTTTCACACCCTCGGTTTTCAGTGCCCGTGTCACCAAGCGGTGACTATGAAAAGGGCTGTATATTATCAAGATAGGACAAGCACTGTTGAACGTGATCTCCGGTGACCCCGGGTGGAAGAAGTGCAAGGCCAACCGGTGGTCTCGGACGAGGGTGGAACTGAGATGGGAGGAACTCGTCGAAACCGCAGTATATGCACCACATGTACGCAGAGCCACAAACCCGTCAACCCGTCTTGCATTCACTCTTGTGATCACCTCATAAATTGAAGCGCTCAATTAGCGAAAACGTGATACTAAGTTAAGGTACTGTAAACGCAAGCCACAAACCCGACTTGTCTCCAGTTTGGTGCCTGTCTCAAACGGAAGCGCTCAATAAGGCAGGACTAGGACTAGGGCTAACCTAACCTTCTCGATGCGCCATGATTGGTGCGTGTCAGATTAAGTTGGCGCGACACGATCTCGTTAAAAGTCCTGTCCGTTCCAGTTCCGTGCCATGCGGTTCGGCCTCTTGTCGCCGCCTTGCGATATTTTCGAGGTGGAGCTCGTCATCGCCCGGATCGCATGAATGAGTCGATTCTTCGACGCGTGTGGCGCCTCATTTCCTCATTTTTGTTACCTGGTCAACATACAGCAGCAGTTGATCTTCCGCCGTGAGGGTTCCTATGACCAGGTCAGTCTAGTCCGAGCCTCATCGCATGGCGTTGCCTTAGTAGTACGTCATAGTGGCACTTGTTGTTATATCTAACTTGGAAGGTCCCTAATTTGCGCAGGATAGGTTGCTTTTGCCCGTGGCTCCTGTTATTACCGGCTGAAGGAAAGGGAAGATCATTAACCCCTAGAGTACTCACGACCGACTTGTACCATGAGTAAGGGTTTTGGGTGGACTTTATGGCATCGAAAATAAGGACGACTGATAGGACATAGCATTTCTAACAAGTACCAAGATCGTGACATGACCCGTCTTCGAAGTGAAGGCATCAATAGTTCGAATAACATCCAGCGCTATGTATATAGTCTTTAGTCTGCTATTTACTCACCCGTCAACGCGCTAATGTCTTTGCGTCTCTCCCGGCCCTAATACTCTCGACACAACCTTGGAAATTGCAAGGCCGTGATTGTAACCTCCGAACTTAAAACTAAATGTTTTTCGTAAGCTACTAGTTGAAAAATCCACTATTCAATAAGGGCTCCTCCATAAGGCCGACGAGGCCGTAAAATATATCAGTGGGAGAAACTCAGACTGCATAGAATGCTGAGTACCCACGATAGCGGTTACCCGAGCTCCGAGTGATAACCGATAAGCCTTTGCACCTTGATCCAAGAAGTACGGATATTCTGGCCCTATTGCATCGTCGATGTAGGCCTCTGTGTTTCACAGTGATTGTCTACAAACACCAAACGGTCACCGACATGAGTCATAGTGTGAATCATTCGGGTAAATAGTGCAGGAACTGGGCACTCTTCAATGGGTTATTGTGATGCTTGGAGGCGTGTTGGAATCTACCCGTCCACCGTTGGACGTGAGTACGAGCCAGAAAACAATTACACGAATGTCAGATGTCGATGGACGGAAAAGTGGGGAAGAACGGGGGAGCGGACGGCACGAAAATTTGAGGAGCGATGAAAGAGATTTACAGGGAGATCCGAGTGAGGATGGTGGGATGTTGTTCGAGGGCAATACACCGTTTGGTCCACGGGGCTAGTTTCGAATTCTGTAGCAAATAAAACGTGAAACATAATCCGCTAATAATAATTGACAGTAAGTGTTGGTGTCAATTACGACGAGGTGAGGACGGCAGAAATATACCAGCCTGGCGGAATGCATTAGTAGTGCATAAACGGAACCATCGTAAGCGTAGATAAAGGATAAAAGAGCAAGTAGAGACAGTATTCACGTCATCTTCAAGGGTTTAAATTGGCCTCGTCGTATATCTTGGCTTCCTCTTTATGAAGAGCAAAGTTGTCAAATGTCAAAGTCCTTATTAGAGCTAGTACCGTAGCAAAGACCATCGTTGAGGCGCTCAGGCTGAGACTGGAGGATGACCGCTTGTAAAGCCATACTTACCTCTGAGTCACGTCCTTTAAATGAGTGGAAACAGTGGGAATGCGAGCGAATCCCGCCTTTGGAGAACAACAGTGGCTGTCACGGGAATGTCACGGGACTTGACTCGGTTAGCGCCGAAGTTACACAACCGGCAGTTACTATAATATCTTGGCCCACTTCCACACGTGACCGGCCCTCTTCCTTGGTTCCCCCGAGGATGTTGTCGTTTGTCGCTTGAATCTCATTCTCATTTTACTGCTGCACTGAACTGCATTGGCACTCCCCTAGGACCCCTACTTTGCTATCGCGACCATGTCCAAGACATTGCATCGGCTTTGCACTGGCATGTCTCCGCACCTTGCTTGACCCGGTTGGGCATCCTTTTCCGGCGTTACACCGCCTGGAGCTCCACCGAGCCACCGATGAGGCCTATTCATAGCGTCCGCAGCTGCGAAACATTCATGCTTCCCAAATTTTTGAGATTGCCTAATGCGACTACCTCAGCCTCGTACCGGTGGTATTGACGCAGTCGAAACTAGCTTCAACGAAAGAACCAGAGGTGTTCTCGAGCCGTCGACTCGGTGTGGGTTTCTTTGCCGTCTCGTCCGCGGACACAACACAGTAGCCGCAGTCTCGATTCATTACGACGTCCATATCAGTCCAGATCTGCCGCGATGGGAAATGTAGGGAGTTGGTACGATTTAAAGAAAACAAAAGTAGGGTGAGAGAGCGATATCAGGGTTCTTCAATTGATGCACAGGGCATGATGTCTAGCCACAGCCACATGCCTATATACCGTATGCTCAACTCAGGCCATTGTTTGTCGGCCGCCTCCACTGTTCTTTGTTCTTTGTTATCATCCACTACGAGTTCTGGGCTTGGATCACATCAGCATCACAACAAGAACCGACGTCCGTCTAATGCGTTCAACCCTAGGTATTGGTTTGACCATGAGTGTGACAAGGTCGACTTGATATCTCAGAGGTAGTAATCTGATGCGTGCCAGTGGTGACGGTTACTAGTTGCAAATAGAGAACATGCAATGTAGGATCTCGCACCTAAAGCACATTCTAGTGGCATTCACTGTGAAACAGGACGAGCTACCATGAAATGTCCAGACCACTATCATACCTTTCTCTAACTGGGTTCCGTTCATCGCAGCAGCGCTACTGGGTGTTTCTGTAATAGCTATGTTTGGCGATCCAGGAGAAGCCCAGCCCGGGCCCCAGGGTGACGTGACAAACTGGGGAGATATTGAGATCTTAAATTAACATCGTATGTCTTACTAGCTCAATACCTGTGTGGTTCATCAGCGTGTCACAAACCCTCTTGGATATCGATACTGCATCTCGGGTTTCTGTACTCCCCGAAGACGAGTTTATATCTCTGTGTATCCTACCTTCAGGATCGCGAGGTCACGGGAGAGTGTTTGTCGGTTGGGCCACTAAGGTCGGCCTAGCACGGACTCACGGAGAAGCAACGAGACAGAAGTAACATTTAGTTCATGCGATTTCGTCTCGGGCGACAGAGCAAAATGGGATGTCATCTACTCGCCACAAGTCCCCTATACTATGCAGCGCTATGCGAACCCTGGCGGTTTCGAAAACCTGAAGCACCTGGCTGTTAGCCACACACCAGATGGAGTTGCATTACTTGCATAGGGACAGCAACGATACAGCATGCTTAGCGACAACATGGTACAGGGAAATTGCCTACGATACGCATCAGCCCTATACCAGGCTAGGGAAGCCCAGAAGCAGAGATATACATAGTTACACCCCAGGAGAGAAATGGAAGAAAGGAGACCGGATTATCAGTTGTAGTGCTACATAGGGTTCTGTACCCAAGGCGCACGTTACAGTAATGGATTCGAAAAAAAAAAGGTACAGGGAAAACCTTCAAAAACTAGCCGGTGACATCCGACCAACGCAAGTGTGAAGTGCTCGAGTACTATAGCATTTAGCCCAACTGAGTGCGATATAGCGAAAGTCAGAATGGCTGCTCAGGTCATGCCATTTCCAATAGCATCAGCCCACAAGTAACTCGAGGTTCATGGGGCATCGGGAAATTGTACAAAAACTTTCCAACTTTTCAGCTTTTTTAAGCCATAACAAGCTCAAAAGCTGAAAAGTGAAAAAGCCAAACTTGGTCATGCCGGATGAATGACAAAAAGGTGTAAAAGTATAGTTTATGAAATGATTGACAAAGGATCTTTTTGGACTTTTTACACTTTTACATTTTTCAACTTTTTTTGCAGCGGCCAAAGGCAGCTTTTGGCAAAATGTAGGTTACTTGTCAGCTTTTGGACTTTATGAAACTTTTCCAAACTTTTCCAAACTTTTCCAGCTTTTTGGGCTCTTACGAGCTTGTATGAGCTTGTACGAGCCCAAAAAGTTTGCTGCAGGGTTGCCGATGGGTGCATTCGAGCATAGTGTAGAGGTAAACAAGTGTGTATTCCATCCTCGCTTTGGAAGGGGATTCTCAGGCCTATATAGCTAGCACCTGAACCATGGCATGGGTGGGTGGTCACATGCATGATATGGCGATTCCAGAAATGCTGAATGGTATATGTCTCAATAGCGTGATGACTGCAGTTCATGGAGACAGATATGGAGCCAGTCAGCAGAAAGGAGCTGGATTGCAAGCTACTAGGCAGAAGTGACCGACCAAAAGTGATCTAAGTGAATGAATAAGCCTGAAAGAATTGGCAGGCACTTGTGTCTGGTGCTCCTCATTGTCGGGAGAACACTGGCATCAGGAAAACAGGAATTGCCTTAAAGTTGTTTAAATGGTCCTTAACCGCCTTAACACTACCTTAAAGTGAAGTCTGAGAAGACACTTAAAAAATTATTTAAGAGCAGTTTGATGCATAGTAAGGCCAAGTTAAGGAGGATTAAGGTGATTTTAACGTGAAGACATGTATTAAAACCATCTTAAATTATGGAAAATCATGTCAAATTAAGGAAATCACATCAAATTAAGGAAATTGCTTCAAATTAAGGAAATCACCTCAAATTAATCATATTGAAATTAATGAATTCAAGCACATCCTATTGGTGTTTAAGAAAGAGTCTAAGAAGACGATAAGGTATGTATTTGGCATGAAACTTGTAAACCTGGCATCCAAACACAACCATATGTAGAACATCAGCGTTGCATCACTCCAAACTCCACAAATTGAGACTTTCCATGGAACATGTCAATGGACAATTTCCACTGCAGTCAGCACATGCCCAG
>QFEZ01000130.1:0-29298 GCA_003316425.1 Russula lepida
TTAGTGCTGACCAATCCTGCCTTGCTGACTAAATTTCCTTTTCCGTGATTCACCGCATAATATATGGATTGGTCGTGAACTTCATCCCCGCCTTGATTGAAGTCATGATCAAGTGTGACCGCTGATGATAAAATCATGATCCAGTGCGATATTGATTTGAAACCTGTTTTGTATTCGGAGGCGCGGTCATGCGCTAGGGTAGAAGAATAACGGACAATATCACAGCTACAGGCTTCGTTTAGCATCCATACATAGTGCACATGTACATAAGGCGCCTCGCAGGCATCAAACCAATTCAGTCCTGTTGTTCGCATCATCCTGAGCCATCTCTGCCAACAAAACCATGATTGTGTGCATACCCTTATTGTAAATCGTAAGGCGCTTGACTTGGCTGTGCAGCCCACATGATCTGCATCGATCCGAGTCGCTGTCCACTCCCTTCAAGCCTCCCTTGCCAAGGCATCGACCCAGCTCTTATTCTTTTTCTCTTTCTCTGCTTCCGTCTCTTACCCTGGCTGCGTGCAGTGACTGCTTGGCACTGCAGTACTCGGTCACCGAAGATATGAACGGCAATGCGGCATGGTTGCCGATGTCGTCCTGGTTCACCTACTGCACTCCCGAGCTCTCGAAACCACCACCGTCTCATTCATATGCGTCGGAGCAACAATAACCACGAATGGAGACAGCACCGTCAACAACTCCAAAGGAGGGGCAGTTTTCTCAGAAACCTGCGGGCATCAATGATTTCTCGGTGTTGGGCCGACATGATCGGTGAGCCAATAGGAAACTTAGTTTTCACCGCCTAATCCGCATGTTGCATGCACTTACGTTTCATCTATTTCTCGACGTTCGCAACTTTCACTTCTCAGGATAGACGGCAGGGGTATTCTTGTCGATAAATCACCGATCTTTCCTGTTCACGATATGAGTAGCCATTCTCGTCGCCTCCCCGTCGACTCCACGGCCAACTCGGTGTACTTCGTCGTCAGTGCAAGGAGAGGTTCCACAATAAACCATTTACTTACTCCTCAACAGTCTCTATCCACCCGCGAGAGCGTTCAACAGCGCGCTGCCAACCCCACCACGCCTCATTACCTTCTTCCTCACTCAAATGGGGTAAAAAGTGCGTGCTACGCGCCGTGTTCACGCGCGCCAGTGTCTTCGGCTTGGCCAAATCCCACCCAAACAAGCCAATCGCAGCCCCGGCAAGGATTGCGGACCCGAGTGCGGTGCTCTCGCGCATCTCAGGCCTCACAACCTCGAACCCGCCCACGTCGGCAAGCACCTCCATCGCGACGTCTCCGTTAGTCATGTCACCGTCCACCCTGAGACGCGTGAACTCAGACCCGGAGTCTAGCTTCATGCTCTCGATCACTGCACGCGTCTGGAAGGCTATCGCCTCCAGCGTCGCGCGTGCGATGTGTGCTGGTGTCGTGTAAGATGTTACCCCGACGAGAAGCCCTGTTGCGCGCGGATCCCAATAGGGCGCTAGCAGACCAGAGAAGGCAGTCACGAAATAGACACCTGAGGTGGAGGTTACCGAGCTCGCAAGCGTGTTGATCTCTTTGGCAGTTTTGATCATCTCCATTGAATCGCACAGCCACTTGATAGCACTTCCTGCAACCGCTACTAGTAGAGAGTGAGCACTAGCTGAATAACAACGAAGACAGAGTGCAGTCTCGCTTACTGGACCCTTCCAAGGCGTAGACGGGCTTTCCTTGCGAACCCACTCGATATGTAACCTGCGGATCCATTATCAATCCCTTGTTAGTCTCTGAAACGTCACAGTTTACGCACCGTACTAAGAAGTCCATGATCACTGTACACGATCTCGTTGCCAGTGCAGAATAACAAGAACGCCCCAGTACCGTAAGTACATTTGGCCTCGCCCTGAGTGAGGCACTTGTTACCGATGAGCGCGCCTTGTTTGTCACCGACAAGACCACCAAGCGGCACGCCCTTGAGGGGCCCATACGCGAGAGTACCATACACCTCGCTCGACGAGACGAGACGCGGCAAAACCGACTCTCGTATACCGAAAAACTCCAGGAGGACGGGATCCCACTCAAGTGTGCGGATGTTGAGCAAAAGCGTCCGCGATGCATTGCTCACTTCGCTAATGTGTTGACCGGCCTTCACCCCACCAAGTAAGTTCTGTCTGGCCTCTCAATAATGTGTGCTCGAGGGATATAAAAGGCGAGCGGGATGGCTCGAGACTAACGTTGCAATCCAAGAATCGTCCGTGCCAAATGCGAGGTCGTCAGTCTCGTGCGCTCTGCGGACATCGTCCCAATTATCGATCATCCATCGGAGCTTGATCGCAGAGAAGTAAGTGGAAAGCGGGAGGCCGTCCTATGGCAGATTAATTAGCGGCAACGCAGGCAACCAGACTATAGGGAAGAGCCTGACAGTTCCTTGAGACCCTCAGCGCCGTCCGCTCCGCTGCGCAGTTGACCGTTGACCTTTATTCCGTGGGTCTTAAGCAGGTGTGCGTAATGTGTAACCACACCACGAGTGCGAGAATCGTCCCATACGATCGCGCGGGATAGAGCTCGATAGAGGCTTGCCTGTCTTGTGGCTCCACGCCACGGTCGTTTCGCGCTGATTAGTGATGTCTATTCACTTTTTTGATTAGCGTTCGGAAATGACAGAATATCGATGTGCGCACCGATGACCTTTTACGCTACAACGTTTATATCCCGCTTCCTCTAAGTTGGCAATAGCCTGCTCGACGACCTTGTCGCATGCTTCCTGTATTTCGGTAGCGTCATGTTCGTGCCATCTAATCAAAGGTCGAGTTGTGGGCGGGGAGTAATAATGAGGAAGAGGGCATACCCATTGCATACCCAGGGTTTGAGTAGTACTGAGGAAACTCCTCTTGGCTTTGGGCCACGATATTCGCATATTGATCAAAGACAATGAATCGGGTCGAGCTGCAAGTCGATTATCACTACTGTACTAATGCACTCCCAGGCCCGCGGTGAAGGGTCTAGTGTCTGAACTTACGTCATGCCACAGTCGAGGCTGCCCACAAACAGGCTCTCCTTGAGGGTTGACATATTCGTCGTCTATGTATGGATGCAAAAAAAGGAGGGAAAGGAGTGAATGATGTGGATATCATATGATTACTACTTCTAAAGGTATTGGAAGAACCAACTCAATCGTGTCGCCAGCCGAACACAGGATCAGGCCATGCTGAACATGGGCATCAGATGGAAGAGCGTGCTTGACCCCTCGTCGTGTCTTCCCCGCCTAGCGGCTGAATACATCCGATCTAAGCTCGACCTTGTTATCATCCTCAAAATCATGTCCTTGAACGCAGAAACCATCGCTCAAACTACCAAGGCAGCCATTGAAGCTTTCCAGCTTGTCGGTGCAATAGAGTGTAAGTACATTACTTACATAGTTTCCCCTTTTACCCTCCGATCGCCCACCTTCTCGCGCCGTCCCGCTCCAGCCCCGTCGCTATACGTCACCGCCTCCCCAGCAATCACATGCGAGGCTCCGATCACGCCTTGATCGAAGAGCGACACCATGCGATCCCACAAACGCATTCCTGGAGCTCCCGCGAGTATATAAGACCGACCGCCAACCATCCAAGAGAGCAGAGACCTCTTACCCACATTCACCAACACGCTCCTCCCTCACACTCCGTCATAACACATTGCTCCTCTGTTACACTCCATACTTCTTGCATATACCTAAGCGAGTTCACTATCTGTCCCGTGTGCACTTGAGTGTTGGCCGCTCCATATAACGGCCTTCCATAGAGCGCACCTGCGCCCTGCACGAAATCCGAAAACAGCTCGAGGCGAACAAGGATTCGATCTAAGGGCCAATGGCGAGGAAACGGTGGTGCCACTTGGAGATTGGTCAAGTCCCTGTACTTGCAGAAGGACGGCGAGAATCGCACTGGGAGAGTTGCAGGTCTTGAGCTCGACGCCGAGTGGATGGGCGAGTAGATCCTTCCTTGTATACTTTTCATACGCTTTAAGGGCACTGTTGAAAATCCGTTGGATATTGGATGACGAGGTTGCGATGGTGGGGTAAGAGTCAGACATGAGGGCGGAAGCTAGAGGCTTTGTTCGTGCTCAGGCTAAGATATAATGGGGGTTAGTTGAGAACATTGGAGATTAATATGGCTGAGAAAGGGGACTGTGTGTGTGTATGGGATCCAACCAGCCCCGCTCAGCGAAGCTCAAATCGAGAAGAGTCTCTCTCGCGTCTGAATATTGAGCAGGCTTCAAAGGCCTTTACCGCGGCCACTGTGAAGAAGAGAAGAGGTTCACTTGTACCTTCACAACATGCCCGTTGTTACTTGTTCCACCATAATAAATGGAGAGACACAGAGGCGTGCGGGAACGGGAATGACCAACTCGAAGGCTCGAAGGCTCGAAGGCTTGAAGAGCAAGAGTTCGTGCATAGGAAAAAAGTTGGAACAACCCCTGTTCCTTTGAAAGGCGCTACTCAATGGCGGTAATACTGTAGCTCGAAATCAGAGCTCATCTCCCCAAAAGTCGTTATGGGTTCAACGGCGCTGCATTATCAAACGGTCGAACAGATGCCATGACTAGATGACCCATGACACCCACCAATCGATCCTCCGTTACCCTCTATCTCATTTTTTCTCTCATCCCTTCCCCCTTACTTTTCCCCCCCTACAAATGGGTCGATGCATTCCTGCGTAAATGCAGTGCAACAGCAATAAATCATTTGCACATGGCCGTATGCAGTGTGGTGTGAAGGGGTGTCATCCTCGACACTCCCGATCCGGGTACTTTTTCGCAAGTTCCGGCAAGTTGCGGTGAAAAAGTGGCGTATTTTCAGCACATCAACCAATCAATCAATTGTTTGTCCACTATACCCTTTTTTTTCATCTGATGCTACTCGCTTTGGCTCATGTGCGTAGTTGAGGACAAGCTGCTGGAATGGTGGGGCGAGGCAAAAGAGGTGCGTAATCGAGACATTGGTTCTGAATAGATCAAAGAATCCTTTGGGATATATATGATTACAATTGAACCAGGCCAAGAGTACATCAGATAGGCAAATCTCCACTGCTCCCGACTCTACCCCCCTGATAGCCCTACTAAGGGTGCTTCGAGGAATCGGGAAACATTTTCTTCATGATTTGGGAGAACCGCTCCGTAACCCCCTTACCGTGACCAAGCCTCTCTATGTACTCTTCGTGGGCCCTCAGCGTCGCTCTGCGCTTTTCATTAGCTTTCTTGGGTGCTACTCGGAGGCACTCGGCTGGCCGATGGTTGTAGTGCCGTCGGCGTGCGTCACTGCGGCCAAAGTAATCACCGCAATAGTTGCAGAAGCAGATCTTGAGTGGGTGCGTCTCTGAACGTCTACAGTGCCGCATGAAATCACCCCACTTCCTGAAACTAATGTCGGGGCAAAGCCGACACCTGATCTTGCGAACCGTCCCACTTGCCCAGTCGTCTTGCGTCGCTGTGAGTAGCGTCCTGAATTCCGGCTTGAAATTCCTCGGGATCTCGAAGTATTCTTGCCGTGCTTCCTCTTGATGCTGCACTGTGCTATCAGTACGGTGCGCTACATCCTCCACACTCCCTTCAACCCAGATCATCTGTCCATCTACGGCTTCTGCCGCCCACCCCTGTTGCAGACTGGATCCCAACAGGGATCGATGGTGAACCCCCTGTGAATCCGGAGTCGCGAGCCTCCCTGCTTCGCTCCCCGTCTCCTTGGGTTCCTCATTGATTCTTGGTTTTGGGATTCCAGTCACAGGCTTGTGGTGAGTCCTGGATGTGGACCGTGCTGCCCTCTGGATCACCTCCACATCGGCCGCAACGTTTCCTGGAATGGACCAGGTAGGTGCAGTCCTTTCCATGGGATATCTACAACCACTTCGTTAGATCGGTTGCGGGATGGTAAATGATACTCACGTGGTACTCCCAGAGAAATACATGCCATACCCTGGTGCACACACTCCTGCTTTGCTGCTATAGCCGGACGACGATGGAGGCATGGCGTTGGTGAAGGGTGTCACGGCCGCCGAATTGACGACATGTGGAGAAACCCCCATCCCGCGGGGGTCGTTCACCGATTGGGTGGCGAGGGAATTCGTACTGAAGAGAACTTCGCATCCAATGAACGTGAAGAGTCATTGCCGTAGCAAGAGCAGGACATACCTTGGGTCGGCGTGGGACAAGACTGAGGGACACTCTGCGATGCAGTCAGGTAAGCGAGAGTCGGCGATCAAAACCAAAGTGCATATTGAGGCGGGGGCCGGGTGGACCACTCGGCGATCAAGCCGTTGCTTTACTCACCTGGTATGTATGGTTTGATTGGGGTATAAAGCCCCTCATCGATGTGGCGGGGGCAGGCGTAAATGCCGTATTATTGCCGACATTGAACTTGGGGACATCCGAGTCGGCAGTGGTAGGGTATTCAGGTGAGGACACCATGTCCCCACGAATGCTCTCTGGCATGGACGTATTTGAAGAGCCTGGTATGTTCCCGAAGAGGTCGGGACAGGGCGCGGCGATGTCAGTGAGCAAATCGGAGCAGTACATGGTGTGGTGTGAGGAGGTGACTGGATGGAAATAATCGAGAATGATGTAGGAATAGAGTGGGTGGGTGGTGATTAGATTGTGTGGTAGCAAGTGTGGTGGATGATGTGTTTTTATATGCAGGACTCAGGCTGCAACGGAGTCATTCAACACAACCAACAATCATAAAGCCTCCGCACCATTTCAGTTCCTTCTTCGTACCACATTCTATATTTAGATTTACGTCTCGGTAGTTAGATTACGATTGTGCCGTTCGGCAGTACAGTCGGAGATTGGATTAGGCACGTGAGATGACGTGACCCACCGTCAATCCCACTGGATATATAGAATTTGGCTCTACAAAAGTTCTAAAGCTGATCCGGGGTTAAGAGTGTCAACACTTGTTTCACTAACAATCGAAGACCACTGACAGGGTCCGTGTCTCTGCGCCATTAGTACAGGCTGAGGGTGTACAGTGCCACAGAGTTACGATACTAGTACTCGGAGCCTGCTTTTCCTGTCTGTATGACCATCGCACCAAGGACCACATCGGGGATGATCGGGCCACATCAGAACTTTAACACAAAACTTCCCATGCTTCGCAAAACATCAAGTTATTTTCCGCCTTTTCCGACTTTTTGCCTTTTCACTTCACATGGATTGAAAGCGCAACATTCATAGTGTGGTATGACTGAGTCCAGCTTTTTCAATTTTTAGCTTTTGAGCCTGCCACAGCTTAAAAAAGTCGAAATGTTGAAATATTTTTTTACATTTTCCCAATGCTCCATGCTATTCCAATGCTTAGAGTTTGTATCAGGTAATCTCGGTGGTGGTTTTGGTAAATGATGCATGCAGATTTGAGCGCCCAGCTGATGCGTCTCATCTCGTCAGTGTCTCGCCTTCACACGACCAGGACCTCCATACGTCCACTGCTGCTAAACTGCTAAAGAGCGATTATCGCTCCGCAGTGGGAGCGTCAAAATAAGCGAGCGTCGCTACTGAATTGGTTTGCATTTAAAATGCTTGCCGTACGTGTCAACAACTTAGAGGAGCAGAAGAAGTCGAAGAAGTCGATGGAGATTATATTAGAACCCACAAAATTTGAAACAGAGTCAGTTACGAACAGGGGCCAGGGCTCAGTACAACCCTACACTCCCTTTTTTTTTATCTGTCTCCTTGTGCTAATCTGTTCATGCCGATCGCTCGCCGCACACGCTTCAATTGTGCCTGTAAACCTCCTCCCAACTCCATTTCCCTTTGAAACACGTCATCCAGTACATCCTTGTGTTATTTTGTATGTCTATTATCCTGCCTCGTGGAATTATACCAGCTCACTGCCTGGGTTTCATAACCTCAACTTAATAGAATCTCAGGACAGGTGGGAGTTCAGAGCGGGGAGCGCTCTCTTGTATTCTCCCGGACCAATGGTCCTAAATCCTTCCTCTTCCTTCCTCTACACTATAAGGTGAAGCAGACTACGTATGCATCCGCATACAGCATCCCGCTCGTGGTTCCCACTGTTCCAATACTTTCTTCCGCAATAGCATCCGCACACAGCATGCACGGCATCCAGGCATCTCACCTTTTGGGGGGTGGAAGACCATTTTGGGGCCCTCAGCCTTCACCAGTCATTTGTACTTTTTCATGAAAAACGTGAAAAACGCGAGATTTACGGCCAACTAAGTATGCATCCTCATACAGCATCCCGCACGTGGTTCCCAGTGTTCCAATACTTTCTTCCACACACAGCATCTGCAGATCGTATGCACGGCATCCGGGCATCTCACCTTTTGGGGGATGGAAGACTTTTTGGGGCCCTCAGCCCTGAACAATTGTTGTACTTTTTCATACGTATCCGCATACACCCTCCTACACAGCTTTTCCGACTGTTCCGACACTTTCATCTGTACACATACACATACACAGCATGCCACACGGTGTGCACTTCGTACACGGCAGCAGGGCATCTTCCACCACATCGCGTCTCCCTCGGTGTTTACTATCTTCTACCCACCTCTCCCATGGCAGTAGTCCAATTTAACATCGATTTCTTCTCCAACATCATGTCAGACTCTCTTACTGATGATCGCTGTATAATTTTCGATCAACATTTCCCACTCTCACACGCCATGTTCGTTCTCTAAGTCTCTCTTCGGACACCACTCATGATTCTGACAAACATCTGCGCCTGTTCTCACGCAGGGCACAAGAAGCCTCCACCCAAGAAGAAATGCGTCACCGACACACCTCAGTTACATCCTGCTCCAATTACAGAACCTCAGACTTCCTCACCTACTCTGTAGTGTCTTCCATGTTGTCAACTAGATCTTCACTGGAATGACGAACACCAGCATCCACAACGTGAACGTTACAACTTGCCATGAGTGCAGAACGTGCTCACCGGACACGATGTGAGACGACGGATCACACTGTCTTCACTGTCCGGATGTGCATGCCCATGTTCACCCATGGGACTTTCTCAGAACGTAGACGACGTTGGGTTTGTTTCTGCTTTCTCTGTGTAGACACCTTCAACGTAATCCTGGTGAGGTGACATACGTTCCCTAACAATAAATAGCGCACAAGGACAATCTCTCTCACACGTCGCACCCGATTTGTAACACCCTGTGTTCTCTTGCTCACAACTTTATGATGCCCTCTCTCGAGCTACTTCGAGTCCAAGACAACTACGGACTGCTGTGCTCACAAGGTCATGGTTGTAATCTACTCGTAGACATTCAGACGCCTATAAATTCCTGTCCGTCTCTCTGAACTGTGCAGTCATTACTCTCCGCGCGGATCCACCGCTCCGAGTCCTCGCTGCCCCTAACCGCAATATCCACCTGACTGACTAAGACTAACCACTCACATGTGGGAATAAATGACGTGTTCACAATCAATAAACAGTCTGCCAACAGTGGAATGAAATCGAATAAATCACTGAAACGCTACTCATCGTGCACTAGCTGGGCTAGTGTTGCCGCAAGTTCAAGTTGACGGTGTGACTTGCAAGTTGATTATTAAGACTTTCCCATCTGCTTGGATGTTGGCGATCGCGATGAGTTTTGTCCTGGCTAGTGCTGTTGCCACGGTCCAGTCCGGTGCGGTCCAAGTTGAAACTTGGTACCAACTTGCGCTAAACAAGCTCACACCAGTGTACACTGGTGCAACTCGGCCTCAACTGCTGTCCAATCAGAAGTAGGGAAAATATCACCTGGGGTCTTTCTCACGGGCCCATGCCCGCACGGGTTGACAGGTTTTACGGGATCCCACAGGGTGATTCATTCACGCGGCGCATAATGCATAAGAACTATTGTGTACTCTATTGATAGGAATGTGACTACTACAATGTGGCTATGACAAAGCCCAAGGGCAGAGACACGACACATGCGCGGCCAACTGGCGCATCGTCGGTTGTAAGGAGTACACGACACATCGCCTCCAGCGAGTGACCGTAGCGCACATCGTAGGTTCTATTCTGAGTCCAAATCCAAAATAAGAGAATCGAGGTGTAGACAAGAAATCGGAGCAAAAGACCCAAAAAGGCCAATACATGGTTTGTCTAACCAATCAGAAGCGAGTTTTATCCCCCCCAACTCGTCTTTATGAGATTAGATATGAGAGTAGATTCGCTCTCTCTCCAAAACACCGATCAATTACATTGCCGAGTCAATGATATCGGCTTGCATTGCAATTGTCACTTCCGTTACAAGAAGCGGCTCCACAACAAACCATTTACTTACTCCTCAACAGTCTCTATCCACCCGCGAGAGCGTTCAACAGCGCGCTGCCAACCCCGCCACGCTTCATTACCTTCTTCCTCACTCAAATGGGGTAAAAAGTGCGTGCTACGCGCCGTATTAACGCGCGCCAGTGTCTTCGGCTTAGCCAAATCCCACCCAAACAAGCCAATCGCAGCCCCGGCAAGGAGTGCGGACCCGAGTGCGGTGCTCTCGCGCATCTCAGGCCTCACAACCTCGAACCCGCCCACGTCAGCAAGCACCTCCATCGCGACGTCTCCATTAGTCAAGTCACCGTCCACCCTGAGACGCGTGAACTCAGACCCGGAGTCTAGCTTCACGCTCTCGATCACTGCACGCGTCTGGAAGGCTATCGCCTCCAGCGTCGCGCGTGCGATGTGTGCTGGTGTCGTGTAAGATGTCAGCCCGACGAGAAGCCCTGTTGCGCGCGGATCCCAATAGGGCGCTAGCAGACCAGAGAAGGCAGTCACGAAATAGACACCTGAGGTGGAGGTTACCGAGCTCGCAAGCGTGTTGATCTCTTTGGCAGTTTTGATCATCTTCATTGAATCGCGCAGCCACTTGATAGCACTTCCTGCGACCGCTACTAGTAGGGAGTGAGCACTAGCTGAATAACAACGAAGACACAGTGCAGTCTCGCTTACTGGACCCTTCCAAGGCGTAGACGGGCTTTCCTTGCGAACCCACTCGATATGCGACCTGCGGATCCATTATCAATCCCTTACTAGTCTCTGAAACGTCACAGTTTACGCACCGTACTAAGAAGTCCATGATCACTGTACACGATCTCGTTGCCGGTGCAGAATAACAAGAACGCCCCAGTACCGTAAGTACATTTGGCCTCGCCGCGAGTGAGGCACTTGTTTCCGATGAGCGCGCCTTGTTCGTCACCGACAAGACCACCAAGCGGAACGCCCTTGAGGGGCCCATACGCAAGAGTACCATACACCTCGCTTGATGAGACGAGACGCGGCAAAACCGACTTTCGTATACCGAAAAACTCCAGGAGGACGGGATCCCACTCGAGTGTGCGGATGTTGAGCAAAAGCGTCCGCGATGCATTGCTCACTTCGCTAATGTGTTGACCGGCCTTCACGCCACCAAGTAAGTTCTGTCTGGCCTCTCAATAACCTGTGCACGAGACATATATAAGACGAGCGGGGTGGCTCGAGACTAACGTATGCAATCCAAGAATCGACCGTGCCAAATGCGAGGTCGTCAGTCTCGTGCGCTCTGCGGACATCGTCCCAATTGTCGATCATCCATCGGAGCTTGATCGCAGAGAAGTACGAGGAAAGCCGGAGGCCGGTCCTATGGCAGATTAATTAGCGGCAATGCAGGCAATCAGACTGTAGGGAAGAGCCTGACAGCTCCTTGAGACCTTCAGCGCCGTCCGCTCCGCTGCGCACCCGACCGTCGACCTTTATTCCCTGCGTCTTAAGCAGGTGTGCGTAATGTGTAACCACACCACGAGTGCGAGTATCGTCCCATACGATCGCGCGGGATAGAGGCTTGCCTGTCTTGCGGCTCCACACCACCGTCGTTTCGCGTTGATTGGTAACGCCTATTCACTTTTCTGATTAGTGTTTGGAAATGACAGAATATTAATGTGGCGCACCGATGACCTTTACACTACTACGCTTATACCCCACTTCCCCTAAATTAGCAATAGCCTGCTCGACGACCTTGTCGCATGCTTTCTGTATTTCGGTGGCGTCATGTTCGTGCCATCTAATCAAGGAGAAGTAGCTCGAGTTTGTAGACAGGGAGTAATAGTGAGGAAAGAGGGCATACCCAGGATTTGCCGGTGGGTAGTGTTGAGGAAAATCCTCTTGGCTTCGAGCCACGATATTCGCATACTGATCAAAGACGATGAATCGGGCCGAGCTGCAAGTTGATTGTCATGTGGTGCCAGTGAGGAGAGTGTATGAACTTACGTCATGCCACAGTCGAGGCTGCCCACAAACTGGCCCTCCTTGAGGATGGACATGTTCGTCGTCTGGGTACAGAGGCAAAAAATGGTGTGAATGGTGTGAATAGCATCAGCAAAACGTCAAATTATTTTCGGAACGGCTTTTCCGACTTTTTGACTTCATATAGAGACTTCCTAACGTACAAAGTGCGTAAGCACCGCTGTATAGCTGCACTACCCATACCGTAACTTTTCAGGGAGGGGGGTCTATCTGAATGCTTTTTCACTTTATAGTGACTTATAAAGTCCAAAAAATAATATGCTGATTTCCTGATGGACAAGACCCAAGACAATCTTGATTCTCTTCACCTCGCTGGCGGCACCGGTACTGTGGGTCACCCGGGATTCGGCACACCCCCCATTTCGGCAGCTTCAAAAAAATCGAAAATTTGCGTTTCATCCACCATACTTCTAAGTCTAAGAGCAATCTATGACTCATTTCATGCCCCTATGAACCCATTTTATGCGTGGAACACAGCATGAGGATGAGATAGTGTTTAGTAGGGGAGTCACGCTTCTGCGTCACTTCTTGAGGCGGAGTGTTAACTTCTACACACCCTGGCCACTATTCACATCGCGAAGTGCCGGCATCGTAGTACATCACACAGGCGACACAGGTTGACGGAGTTTAAATGACCATTGTGACAGGCTTGTGACTGCCGAAATGGGGGGTGTGCCGAATCCTGGGTGACCCACAGTACCGATGAATCGTGGAAAGACTCTTGTGCTGGTATCATGTAGCCTCTGTGGGGATGACGGTCTCTCCCACACTGTTCGGCTCCTTCAACGCAAGGCGGAAGATGGGGAAGTGCAAACGTCGCAGGACAAGAAATCCCGTCTGGAGGGGAGCTCTGTTCCATGACCACCATGTCAACTGCACCATTTCTGTCGGAATTGTCCAAAAAAATTGAGCCACATTTAAAGTCTGTGCCAAGGGTCCCCATGGACCCCATGGCGTCTCAATCACACAGAAATGGCCAATTTATGTGTTTTGGCCATGACAGTTCAATTACAGGTCATAATGGCCAATTCATCTTGGAATTGTCCAAGGCGTCCAATCCAAGGTATCAAGGAGCCGCAGTTCCTAGTAGTGTGGTCATCATCCAAATAGTGCACGCAAACCATTTTCATAGAACATTGTATGTACCGTTACAGTACATAAATCGATTAGAGATACCAGCTGAATGAGCGAGGCAAATAACAAGAAATGCAAAGTCCTTCAAAAACTCACATTTCCAGGTTGGCTCATGGATCCACAAACGTGACCACTGGCATGGATGTTACCCAGCTAGATCATGATCATCGAAAGTCGATGGGAATGGAACATCTAATTTGCGTCTTCTTTGCCTCTCTCGCTTGCATGCAAGCTTGAGTGATTGCATTGAGGAGGTCACCACGAGGTAGAGGCCCTGCACGATACATCCCATCAGTCAGTCAGTCACTGTATGTATGATACCCATTAAGCAAAATGGCGACATACTTTGTGATATGATCATGCTAATCGTATCGCCATCACATGGCAGTAATTAGCATTCCCCCACCGAAAAAAAGGGCTGAGACGCACCATGCGCACATCAAAACATCGTTCTCTATCATCAATCACTAAAAAGTGGCATCGCACGTTAAATCCGATCAATACCTCAACGTGAAAAGCAATAAGTACTTGCATGCGCAGTTAGCACAACAATGGGTGTTGGCGAGAGGTTATTATGTGTCTCATACGCACGGATCAATTCTGTCGCCTCCATACCGCCCATAAAAGGCATAGGAACATCCATCTGCTCAATAGATATGATGTCAACGTATTCAAGGCAGATGAGTTCTCACATGTACAAGAATGACATCGAAGGGCCGGTTCCGTTGTATGCGCACTCTAAACACATCCACCGTAAGCGACCCATTCTCTGCAATCTAGACTGTGCCTGTACTTCTCGAGGATCTTGACGGCCAACTTCTGGTTCACCAAATTATCCTCGGCAAGAAGGATGTCAGATACCACGTCGTTTGTTGCCGCCGCAGGACTGACGGTACTTGACTCCAGGGCAGAGATGAGTGCCGAAGCGAGGTCTTGCACCCTCACCTCTGAACTTATACTGTTGTCCAAACACCACTTCACTAAAACATGTAAGCACGGATAAAGGGAATGTATCGTAAATGTTCATATATTTGCGAATAGTTTCAGTCTGTGATGCCGGGTCCATGAGCGTAAACATTGAGTGAGCACTACTAAAAACACACTACGCTGAGCGAATCAACGACGATGGTATCGATGGGCGGACATGTCGCCTTGTCTGCAACTCGAGCGAGCCATAGATAACATATGGTCTGAGTCCCAGCTCCTGTATTCGATCCACCACTCCTGTGCAGTTGTAGAGCGCTTCAGAAAATAAAATGACGAAATGAAGTGACCATGCTCTTGACTACATGGGTGGAAGGATGCCCGGTGTGACAACCAACACTCAGTGACGCGCGGGAACAGACTTATGAATCGCTTATCATTAGGAAAAGGGTAGAGACAGACAAGTAGTAATGGAGTGAAGCAGGTAAAAGCGACTCTACAGAAGCGGTACGGTACAGAGGTCCTTATATCCTGTTTGGAACTTGACATGTGATTACCATTTCTTGGGGAGCACTGTGCTGGGGAATGGGGAGAGCCGATGTGGGGACGCGATCAGAGTGGGAAGTGTAAGAGCCTTACAATGGTTTTGGGTTGACGCGACTGTGTCTAGGGGAACTGCCGTCTTCAGAAGCTAAAAGAAGGCGAAAAAGTCAAACAGCATCAGACCTGACTGGGATGGAGGCAATGGTTGAGATGAAATTGGAATTGGTGACAACAGCAGTGGTGGCACCAGTTGGTTGTAAGTGGGGAGAAACGGTGAAGTTCAACCAAAACCAACCAAGCCAAGTTCAACTTGATCACGTGACATGTTGATGAGAAAGACCCCTTCCACGTCGTCTTCACTCGACCAGCTGCATCAGAGTATTGGCTTGGAGGTCGTACCGGAGGACCACAAGGATGACCACAGACCTGAGACCGCCCATCTCATTTGGGATAACCATCACCTGATGGCTCACTTAAGGCACGAAACTGCAAAGACACTGACATTAGGGTTCTTCACAGGTCTTTTACCCTAGATAAATGCCACTTGTTCAATCCATTCACTAATATGCATAGTCACTTAATGTTTGCGTAGATAATTGAGGCTATATTATCGTTATATTATCGCCATATTATCTCTGCATTATTTCTAAATTATCTCGGTGGTACCTGATTTAGCCGTCGCCAGCAATGATTATTTAGTGGTTATCGTCCTTATTGATAGTTATCGGTCGCTAGCCCGAGCTAACCTGAGCTAGCAAATTCATGTTTTTTCTGATGCATTGCATTGTAATTAGCGGATAGTCACTATCCGCTAATTGCAATGCAATGTCTACTGATCCGATATGATCCGGGGTCGTGACTTCATTCACTTCAATATATGCTCAACTTGGTTCCATGCACTGTGTCACAGAACCATAACTTCCTCGGGACATAAAATGGCTAGCCTATCCAGCTTCAAGCGTCATTCTCGACTCCCCAGAATCCACGCTCCTCAGGCTTTCCCGGTCACTCTAATTTCCTAGATGTTTTTCTCCACTACCGTTGCCTTTGTGGCCCTCCCCTTCCTCATAGGGGCAGTTCCAGTCTCCCAAGACTCCCCACGCAATGTAATTTCTATCCCTTTGTCACAGCGTTCAACGCATTTGAACGTCAATGGGTTGGTTGATGTCGAAAAAATGCAAGCTAACGTGCATCATGCTGTTGCGTTCGTATTCCCTGTTCTCTTTTCGAGTAGGTCGGATCCCTAATAACGGACTGTCTATACAGGAGACTAGAGCAAGGAATCAGGGCGTTCAAGAGAAATACAGGTGAACTCCACCCTCTTGCATCAAAGATAGGGCGTTCAAACGAGCGTCTCGCACCTGCTACCCCCCTTGGCAACGATAATCATGGTAGGTCATTTGTCGGGGTCATCCAAGTTGGTACTCCTCCCAAGAATTTTAGTGGTTAGTGCCATTTTGAGTAACGCAACGTCGAAACTGATCACAAAGTGTGCAGTCGTCTTTGACACGACAATCCCCGATATGTTCATCCCTGGCATTAATTGCTCGAGTTGCAAAGGACTCCATACCTACGATCTTTCTCAAAGTTCCACCGGGAGTGACCTGATGTTGAGTTCCACGATTCAAGTTGATTTCAGTATACTGGGTCAAGTTCAGGGCGAGGTAATTTCGGATGACGTCTTACTTGCCCAGTTGCGGGTTAGTGCATATTGATTGAAAGTGGGCGTACCGACAGGTAACTGAGGACCCCCATCAATAGGCTACTAATGCGGAACTGCTCGTGGCCTCGAGTTACAGAGGCGAATTCCTATCCCTAGATTTCGGGGCAGACGGCATTATGGGTTTGGGATTTCAGCAAGCCTCTGCCTATGGTGGAAGCTCTGTTTTCCAAACGCTCATCGACCGGGGCGTACTCAAGAACGAGGGCTTAGAACCAGTCTTCTCGTTCACTCTTCTTAGCTCAGTAGCCCGACCTGAGCTCGTCATCGGAGGAAGTGACAGTAGACAGTTTTCCGGAGATTTAAGACTGGTGGATGTGGAGGCAAATAAGGTGACCATATTACAAGTATTACGAGGTGTCCCTTGCTTTTGTTTGACACGGACACAATGCAGGGTTTTTGGCAGGTCTCGTTGGATTCAATATCTGTCAACGGAAAGGTTGCAGTTAGCGCTGGGGATGCAATTTTCGACACAGGCTCCCCCTTCATCGTTGGTAACCAAGACACCATCGCTAGGATCTATGACAATATACCTAATTCGGCCCAGATCTCAAGCAGCCAATGGACAAGTACGCATTTCGCGGGGTTGACTGTCAGATTAGCTAACTGATTTACCTGCAAATGATAGTCCCATGCGACACAAATGTGACTGTAACCGTGTCACTCAGTGGTGTTGAGCTCTCAATCTCTCCTGATACTTACTCCTTCATCGGTCCAGCATCACGCTCAAAGCCAAACAGCTGCCTTGGTGGTTTCAGCGGGTCATCAACAATAAAGCCAGGTGAGCACCACCTTTCTTGACATTTCCACTGGCACGAGTCTCATGCCGAGCAGGACTCATTTTATTGTCCTTTTCAGGAAAGTTGGCGCGAGCATAAATAACAAAAAAAAAAGAAAAAAAAAAAAGAAAAATGTATATCTTGCCAAATACTCAACAGATCGCCTTCGGACATGCATCAAATTAATCGGAAAATTCAGGAGAAAAATTCTATTGTGGACCGAGGGCAAGAATATGAGAAGGAAAAAAATATGATTTTGAGGCTCGGCCGATGGCATGATGCATCGGGGGATATGTAACTACCTATGTAAAACGCCGTCTCTTACACTTTTCCTTTGCTTACCGCAATCTTCGCAAATGTCTGGTAAAAGGAGGAGATCAAAAAAGGCCGGTGTGGGTACTCCAGAGCGAAAAAAGACAGGTAAGCAATCCTAATTATCACGAGGAACACAACCTCACCTGTTTCAAATCAAGTTGGATCAGCTTCATTGTCTTGCACTCCCAATACATCCAAGCGACCAGCTTGCAGTCGCTGCCAGGCTCGCAAGGTCAGATGCGAGTATCCCAATGGTATGAACGATTGCAGAAGGTGTATCGATGCTGGACTTGGTGAAGGGACATGTGCTCCATCGGGGCGAGCTACAAGAGCATCCCAGCGATCCAAGAATCGCTCTGGGCATTCTCGGGCTCAAGGCGATGCGGATACCATGAGTAGTGGGGAGGAGAAGAGAAAGGACCGTTGCAAAAGACCTGTGAATGAAACAAAAGGTATGTCTTTGTTGCACAGTTGTCTACGTCATCTAATACTTGTACATCTTCAGCTGTCGCTCACCGTGACTTACCACCCATCATGGAGGAATCGTACTGCATCGACAACACATCAGATGAGCACCCTAGCTCCTTCACCAGCTACTTGTTGTACAATCAGAATGGGGATAAGGATCCACTGGGCGACAACTTGTCAGTCAGCTCAGAATCCAATGTCCTTGGTGTCTTGGATGGCGAATCCAAATCCAAATCCAAATCCAAATCCAAATCCCTTCATTGCATTCGAAAGCATCTCCGGCTGGAAGCCAAACAACCAGTTGCCCCGGGAAAAAGGCGTGTTCATAAACCTTCAAATACGACACAAAAGATCGATCGATCAAGCCAAGGCCGACCTCCAAAGCCTATCAATGATTATGATCCTCTTGCACAACGTACATGTTTCTTTTTTCTTAGTCTATTTGCTTTTCACTGATGTCTAACTTCCTCTAGCCTTTGTTATCTCATCGACGGTGAAATCTCGAGATGGAAGCAACGCACCATTCAAGGTCCCTTCTTCACTCACGCTGGAGGAACTTCGCGAGCTCATTTCGGAGAAATTGCGATGTAATCTCAAGTTTCTTCAGCTCCGTTATCGTCTTGATTCTGGCAAGCAAACTCCTATATCGATCAGATCTCAAGAGGAATTTGTGATGTTCATGGACCGCATGAGGGATCTCCATGTCCCCGCGAAGCTTGCGAACGGTAAAATGTCGACTCGCACACTCAAGCCTGTTACCGTTTCCTTTGAAGATGGAGCTGACTGGGATAATTCTAGTATAGCTAGGAGCGGTCAAAGTGGGGGGAAGAAGGTATGTTCAAACCATCTCTTTTGGTTCGTCAATGCTGAACAATCCATAGAAGGGATTGACCCCTCTTACGAGCTTGGAAGACTGCTCGGTACCAAATCCTGAATTCATTCGTGTGCAGGAGTCACGGCAAGATGGGATCACGCTGTTGCAGGATCGCTGGCGATGCTCTATTCACTCCAAGGACAAAGACATTTATTGCTGGCCATCGAATGGTGTCTGCTATGAACTGACGTACCATCAGCTTGGTTTCTGGGCAATTGAAATAGTATGTGGAGTTTTCAAACATTCTATTACTGTATTCTGACTAGACAAAGAACGAAAAGCGAACTACAGTTGACGAAAAGCCAAGTACACTACTCCTTCGAAAGGCTCATCCCCATGGACGTGCCACAAGTGAACAACCCCTCACACCGGACAATGGCATGCAAGGGGGGCAGCAAGTCACAGCGCAAGGGGGCCCACAACTTGCGATGCAGGGCGGCCTGCAACTCGCAATGCAGGGCGGCCCGCAACTCGCAATGCAGGGTGGCCCACAACTTGCAATCCCACAACTTGCAATGCAGGGCGGCCTGCAACTTGCAATGCAGGGCGGCCTGCAACTTGCAATGCAAGGGGGCCCGCAACTTGCGAGTCAGTATTTTATCCCGTGTCACACAGACAACCCGTATTATCCTTTCCATCACCAGCCCACTGTCAACCTGAACATGCCATTCAATCCTCAGTTTATGGCACACAGGACGACAACGACTACCACAACGACGACTGCCAGGAAACCATCCGAATACCCTGACGTGGTAACATGGTCCCGTTATCTTGCAAACCATCCTGATCGAAAAGGCGATGGCGTTGATTTCAAGTCGATCGGCGACTCGCTCAAGCTAAAGGGATTTATTCAGATCACTCAGTTTACCTCTGATCTGTTTGGGTGGAAGGATCTACAGGAGTGTCTTGGTGTTGAGATGGGTACAGCCCTCTTGATTTTACAGTATGCAAAGGAGGATGTGCGGGCCATTGAGGAGGGACAGCTGGTCTTCCATGACCTAAATTGATAGAATAGTAAGTCGTGCACTCAACTTATCGGTGGGTAAATATTCGGGACTGTGTCGCACATGGCGGTAAGCGCCATCTTGATTTCCACAACACTAATATACCTGCTTTGATCTTTGTGCTAAATGCACGTCCAAAAGCGTTGGACAAAGGCACCAGCAACAGTCCAGTGTTCCTCGAGTAACTCCACCGCTCGCCTTCTTTGCAGCCCAAGCACGGAAAGTGGCCTTAAAACTCATCTGGCGACTACGCTTCCGTTTCTTCCATTTCCTCTTACACACAATCCGTTGGTTCCTCAAGTTTCACGCTTTCATCTGGAACCACAGATAGATTATCTGCACCATCTTCGATCTTTGACCTAGCTCACAATCGGCGTATCTACATATGATGCCCTCTCGAGAAGCCTTTTCGCCCTCCATGCCTACACTAACCCCACTGACATCAAATCCATCCAATGCGTTGTCGGCCGTGTTGAAGACTGGGGGAAATGGGGGATTGTCGACCGAATGGCCCACTGGCACATGCGGTATTTGCTGAAGCAGATTACTTGGCGGTGACTTGACCGAGCGAGTGAGCTTTGCTTGCGCAAACTCATTCGCTCTGAGTCGCACAGTGATTGGCTGCGCTGGTGCACGGCGTGTTGTCCATTTTTGGCTTCACCGTCCGTCACCGTCACGCGCGTCGAGCATTCGCGTGCCTACAACCTGCAGCTCGAGTACTCCCATCACCCCTTATCATGCCCTTCCTTTCTAGCATCTTCCCTCAAGCCCCCCCATCCTTCAACATTTCCGAGTGCATGTGGCGCATGTCATTACGACATGCACATACGCTTTCGCGCGTCACATTGTCGTTGACGCGGGAATCGAGCTTCAAGATCGGGCTCTTACGTTCACAGCTGAGTGGACGACCTGGTGAGTATCGTTTTTTCCCATTTTGATGTAGCTGACGTTCTCTAGCGTGAATGGACAGCTAGTCCACCTTGCAGGGCAGTTCTGGCCCGCCATCAGGCGGGATACCGACGCCCCACGCTTGCAATACGTCGCCACACAATTTGCCCTGGTTGTGGGTGAGGTCTACCTCGCTCACGTCACCACTGGGTTGCTGGAGAGGGCAGTAAGTACATAATTTCTTGCTTGGATCTGGCTGACTGCATAGCAAATAGCAGGCCACCTTAAGAGGCGGTCATGATCTGCGTGTGTGAAGATGGATCCGGTGTGAGTGGTGGCCATGGCAGCGGCAGCGAGGGCGAGAGTTGGGGAAGGAATTTTGTCACGATCTTGTCGTTTTTTGTTGCGATCTTGTCGTTGTCTGAGACAGCTTCTGACGCGTTTGCTCTTCAAGCACATGCTACGAAGGATGGGGGCAATTGGATCATCAACGGTTCCAAAATGTGGATCACAAACTCATATGAAGCTGAAGTGTTTCTTGTCTTTGCGAATGTGCACGCATCTTGCTCTCATGGACGGAAAACTCATTTTTCAACTGTTTTGGCAGATTGATCTGAGTCTGGGCTACAAGGATATTACCTGTTTTCTTGTGACCAGGGACATGGGCTGCATTGGCATCGCAGCACAGATGCTTGGCCTCGCCCAAGGAGCATTCGACAAGACAGTCCCTTATACATACGAGCACAAGCAGTTCGGACAACCGGTAGGTACCTTCCAGGGCATGGCGTTCCAGATCGCACAGGCTGCCATCGACCTCAAAAGTGCGCAATTTCTCATGTACAATGCCATGCGGAGAAAGGAAGAAGGGCGCAGCTTTATGAAGGAGGCAGCCATGGCGAAGTATTGGGGGAGTGTCATCACGCAGCGAGTTTCGGGGCAGGCGATCAAATGGGCTGGTGGCGTCGGCTTCACATGGGAAACTGGGATTGAGAAATACTGGCGTGATTCAAAGATCGTGAATCTTTTATTTGTCTGCCAGCAGTAGAGGGGGCTCTGTGTCGTCTGATATTGGCTCCTACGTTGCATGCAGGGCGCTATCTATGAAGGGACATCCAATATCCAACTACAGACCATCTCCAAGTTTATTCAGAAGGAATACTCATAATATTTGTTGCATGGACTCGACTAGAACTCGACTGGATGACATTTGGCTGAGCTCACACCGCGCTATTTATCTACTTTACAAGCTATCATACTGAGGGTTTCAGTTATGTGGTAGCGTTGCGTGACTACTTTGTGCAGTAAGACAGTTACGGAGTACGAGAAGAGAACTGAGACAGAGCAACAGAGGTAAGGCTCACATGCAGTGGTGGGTGTGATGTGCATCCTCGCGTTGTCAAATTCCGCAGTCCTAAACACATTTTATTTTTTTTCTCCACAGCTTGGAATCTATTCATGAAGACAATACAAGACAGAAATGGTAGAGACATACAACAACAACGACATCTTCACGTTGTGGGCCCGCAAGAGTGCACCATTGTTGTGGTGTTTGGTCACAATAATACAACATCCTGGCATCAAAAACCACCCTTCACAACTAGATATACCCACAATAGTTATACCAGCCGTAAATGTCTTCTTGAGAGATTGAATACAAAGCTTTGAGGAGGCAATTGTAGATCTCAGGATATGACATCCTGGTCATCGCCAGACGGTTGTAGTCACCATGATGGCGAAGGTAATACTTCATCGACAAGAACGCGAGCTCGATTGGGTTATAATCAGGAGAATATGGGGGCAGGAATTCGCAGCAGACACCTCTGATAAGATGCTTGTCAGTACTAGAAAGTGAACGAGTGCTGCAATGCACCGAGCAGCAATCATCTCCTGAATGAAAGGGATTTTGTGAATGCGGCAATTATCCATGACGATCACAGAGTTTGACTGAGGGAAAGGTTGCATATGCTCAAGTAGATTCTGGATAAACAGCGCAAATGTATCAGAGCAAAACAATCCTTCAACGACTTCACAGTGAATAAATCCATCTTCCAAAGACAAAGCTGGAAGTACAGAAAACCTGAAACAAGAAATAAGTAGACTGTAAAAGTAACTATACTGCCACTTACCGCCTCCCGCGCACAAAAAACACCTTGCGTTGTGCCTTTGTCCCTCGAATAGACCATGCATGTCCACGATATGTTGTCCTGCGATCGACAGAACTCTCATCAACAAAAACCAGTTGTCATGCCTCATAGGCACTTATCCTGGCAATATAGTCCAGGTGTTTCTCTTTGGAGCGTTCCGCCACAACCCGTGTAATCTAGACAGGAATTGCGATTCAGTCCATCAAATGTAAAATAAATGACTCACTTTCTTCATGGTAAATCCATGGTCATGAAGTACGCGCCATATCGTTGATGTTGAGACATCCTGGCCGCATGATGTGAATAGTATTTCCTTCAGCTCGTCGAGGTACAAGTCAGGGGTTTGTCGAATGGCTCCAAAGATAAACTAGACACTTCTTGAAGAGGATTACAAGGATAACAACAGAAAGTCTCACCTGCAAGTCTGTATCACATAGAGTACTGTTCTTTGTCTTGCGTTCCTTCTCGCCTTCCACTTTGCCATGCATTGCAAAGTACCGGAGTATGCGCTGTACTGCTCGTGACGATATTCCAGTGTAAATTGCAATATCGTCCAGTTTCATGATGGTAGAGAGTCGGATAACGATGTAGTGGACCTCTAAAGGGATTTTACTACCGTGGGCCATGGTGGTTGGGGAATAAAGCGCACACCCGGATCAACCTGACGTATCCCCGATCATTGGCCGAGCCTCAAAATCATATTTTTTTCCTTCTCATATTCTTGCCCTCGGTCCACAACAGAATTTTTCTCCTGAATTTAATTATTTTTTTTTGTTATTTATGCTCGCGCCAACTTTCCTGAAAAGGACAATAATCGGTACCATCTTAATGGAAAACTATTACACTCAGTTCCACCTAGGAAATGGGCAAATTGGATTTGCCCGGTATACGTGAGACTCAGAATAGGCGTAGTTGTGGAAAGCGATAGTACTAGTACTGTTATATATTCGTACATTATTCTGTGCTATTCCTCTCTCTCTCGCATGACGTAACTCCTTTTTGTTTTTAAAAAGGGAGCTCCTTCGCCTCGATGGGTTGGTGCGTGTACTGTTTCTTTCCGGGCTCCCGACCGAATTCCCCGACGATATGACCTTCTTCACCCCGGCTCCTCAAAACATACTTATACGTTACGAGTCCCTCGAGCCCAACCGGACCCCGCGCATGGATCCGTCCCGTGCTGATCCCCACCTCGGCACCAAAGCCATAGCGAAACCCGTCCGCGAAACGCGTGCTCGCATTAACGAATACACCGGCCGAGTCGACGCCGCGCACAAATGTGCTGCCGGCTGAGGTAGATTCTGTGATTATGCAGTCGGTGTGGTGTGAGCCGTGCTTGTTGATGTGCGCTATGGCGGCTGCGAGTGAGGGCACTATGCGCACAGCTAGCGTGAGCGAGAGGTGCTCGGTCGTGTAGGCTTCTGGTGGGGCAGGGAGTATGTGTGTTTGCAAGTTGGGGTGGTTGTAAGGGGCCTTTTTGGTTGGGGAAGAGGAGAGCGCGGAGAGGGATGGTTCGTCGCAGAGGAGCTTGACGTTGGCTGTGAGCAATGCTTCCGCTACATCGGGCCAGACCGTCTCGAGAAGGCTTTGGTGGACTAGGAGCGTCTCTACCGCATTGCATGCTGCGGGGTAATCTATCTGCAGGGCACGAAAAGTGAGCGAAAGGAGCGATATAAATATATAGAGAGAGAGAGAAAAGAAGTGTGACGACAGACCTTTGCGTCCACGACGACGCGCTTCGCCTTTTCTCTGTCCGCAGACTCGTCAAGGTATATCGCGCATAGCCCATCCGCATGACCCATCACCGGTATCCGCGTACTGTGCTGGATCTCGCGCACTAGTGCATTGCTCCCGCGCGGGATGACCAGGTCGATGTACCGGTCCTGGGAGAGCAGCGCGGTGACTTCGGCGCGTGTCTCGACGGTCTGTATGAACGTCCCCGGGAGTGCGGTGCGCGCAAGAGCGGCTTGGATCGTGCGCGCTAGCTCTGCAGCCGTGCGCGCGGACTCTTTGCCTCCTTTCAAGATGGCGGCGTTACCTGTGCTTGCATCCATGAGCACATCACATCATCCTTACCATTCACGTGAGCATGTGCAATACAGGAAAAAAAAAAACCAAGGGCTGGAAAGGAAGGAAGGAAGAGTTGAAACAAAACTGGCACGCACCGGATTTGAGCGAGAGCGCTGCGATGTTGACGATGACTTCGGGACGCGCTTCGAATATGACGAGAAGCACACCGATCGGACATGAAACGCGGTAGAGATCGAGGTTATCGTGTAAGGCGCGCGCGAAGGTGATGGTACCCGTGGGGTCTGGGAGCGAGGCGATGTCCGTAACGCCTTGCAGCATCGTATCCCATTTCTCCCCCTTACGAAGGTCGAGGCGTTTCACGAGCGGAGACGAGAGATGCCCCGCAGCTGCCTCTGCCTCTGCGCGCTACACAGCTACACTGGTTGGGGGCAGTTTTGGTGAGTTTTTGAAAGAGTGAACGCACCACCATGTCCTCGCCATTGGCCCTTAAGATGGAATCCTTGTTCGCCTCGAGCTCTTTTCGGATTTCGTGCAGGGCACGAGTGCGCTCTGTTGCACTGACAAGTTGGGAAGCTTCAAAGGCTGCCTTGGCAGTTTGAGCGATGGTTTCTGCGCTCAAGGACATGATTTTGAGGATGATGACCACGGTCGAGCTTAGATCAGATGTATATTACCACTCGGATCTGTCCGAGTCTCCTGTCCTGGCCGCTCTTCTATCTGACGCCCATGTTCCAGCATGGCCTGATCCTGTGTTCGGCCGGGGGAGTGCCATGATTGAGTTGGTTCTTCTATTATCTGCCAGCACAAAATACCTTTGGAAGTAGTAATCATATGATCCACATCATTCACAGCTTTCCCTACTTTTTTTACATCCATACATAGAGGACAAACATGTCAAGCCTTAAGGAGAACCAGTTTGTGGGCAGCCTCGACTGTGGCACGACGTAAGTTCAGACACTCCCCCCCTCACCACGGGCCTGGGAGTGCATTAGTAGTGACAATCGACTTGCAGCTCGACCCGATTCATCATCTTTGATCAGTATGCGAATATCGTGGCCCAAAGCCAAGAGGAGTTTCCTCAGTACTACCCAAACCCTGGGTATGCCCTCTTCCTCATTATTACTCCCCGCCCACAAACTCGAGCTACTTCTCCTTGATTAGATGGCACGAACATGACGCCACCGAAATACAGGAAGTATGCGACAAGGTCGTCGAGCAGGCTATTGCCAACTTAGAGGAAGCGGGATATAAACGTAGTAGCGTAAAGGTCATCGGTGCGCACATCGATATTCTGTCACTTCCGAACGCTAATCAGAAAAGTGAATAGGCGTTACCAATCAGCGTGAAACGACGGTGGTGTGGAGCCGCAAGACAGGCAAGCCTCTATCCCGCGCGATCGTATGGGACGATTCTCGCACTCGTGGTGTGGTTACACATTACGTACACCTGCTTAAGACCCAGGGAATAAAGGTCAACGGCCAACTGCGCAGCGGAGTGGACGGCGCTGAGGGTCTCAAGGAGCTGTCAGGCTCTTCCCTGCAGTCTGGTTGTCTGCATTGCCGCTAATTAATCTGTCATAGGACCGGCCTCCCGCTTTCCACCTACTTCTCTGCGATCAAGCTCCGATGGATGATCGACAATTGGGACGATGTCCGCAGAGCGCACGAGACTGACGACCTCGCATTTGGCACGGTCGATTCTTGGATTGCATACGTTAGTCTCGAGCCACCTCGCTCACCTTTCACATGCCTCGAGCACATGTTATTGAGAGGCCAGACAGAACTTACTTGGTGGGGTGAAGGCCGGTCAACACATTAGCGAAGTGAGCAATGCATCGCGGACGCTTTTGCTCAACATCCGCACACTTGAGTGGGATCCCGTCCTCCTGGAGTTTTTCGGTATACGAGAGTCGGTTTTGCCGCGTCTCGTTTCGACGAGCGAGGTGTATGGTAGTCTCGCATACGGGCCCCTCAAGGGCGTGCCGCTTGGTGGTCTCGTCGGCGACCAACAGGGCGCGCTCATCGGTAACAAGTGCCTCACTCAGGGCGAGGCCAAATGTACTTACGGTACTGGGGCGTTCTTGTTATTCTGTACCGGCACCGATATCGTGTACAGCGATCATGGACTTCTTAGTACGGTGGGTATACTGCTACGTTTCAGGGACTAGTAAGGGATAATGGATCTGCAGGTCGCATATCGAGTGGGTTCGCAAGGAAAGCCCGTCTACGCCTTGGAAGGGGCCAGTAAGCGAGACGACACTGCGTCTTCGTTGTTATTCAACTAGTGCTCACTCTCTCGTAGTAGCGGTCGCAGGAAGCGCTATCAAGTGGCTGCGCGATTCAATGAAGATGATCAAAGCCGCCGATGAGATCAACACGCTTGCAAGCTCGGTGACCTCCACCTCAGGTGTCTATTTCGTGACTGCCTTCTCTGGTCTGCTAGCGCCCTATTGGGATCCGGGCGCGACAGGTCTTCTCGTTGGCTTGACATGCTACACGACACCAGCACACATCGCACGCGCGACGCTGGAGGCGAACGCATTCCAGACGCGTGCAGTTATCGAGAGCATGAAGCTAGACTCCAAGTCTGAGCTCGCGCATCTCAAGGTGGACGGTGGGATGACGAACGGAGACGTCGCGATGGAGGTGCTTGCCGACGTGGGCGGGTTCGATGTTGTGAGGCCTGAGATGCGCGAGAGCACCGCGCTCGGGTCCGCACTTCTTGCCGGGGCTGCGATTGGCTTGTTTGGGTGGGATTTGGCCAGGCCGGAGACGCTGGCGCGCGTTAATACGGCGCGCAGCACGCACTTTTTGCCCGGTTTGAGAGAGGAGGAACGTAGTGAGGCGTGGCGGGGTTGGCAGCGCGCTGTTGAACGTTCTCGCGGGTGGATAGAGACCGTTGAGGAGTAAGTAATTTTGGTTTGTTGTGGAACTTCTCCTTGTATGAGTACTGGAAGCGGCAATTTTGGCAATTGCAAGGCAAGTCAATACCAGTGTTTGGTTGGAGAGCGAATTTGTTGTATTCGTCGGGAACGGAAACAAGATTGGTCGTATTGAGATTTTTGATTTTCCGTCTGTGGGTCTGTAGCAGGGACCTTTGTGTCGATTCAATCGGGCACGCGCGGCTCGTTCCCTCGCTCGTTTTAGGTATAACCTTCTCACACTGCGATGGCTGCATCAAGATTTGAAGAACACACAAGGATTGAAAACTCGACATTCATCTAGCATGACTGAGTCCGAATCCTAGCTTTTTAACCTTTTAGCTTTTGAGCTTGGCACAGCTTAAAAAAGTCGAAAAGTTGAAAAGGTTTTGTACATTTTCCCGATGCGGCGAGGGCAAAATGTTCGGAGAAAGGCACGCGCGCACAGAACGCTAGACCACTCGGAATGAACACACAATGAATGATACTATTCTCGAGTCCACTATGTCCGTTTCAGTTTTATCTACATCTCAATAATCCAGATGTGACACTGAATAATGATTTATGGAAGCAACTAGTTTGAACGATGGAAGTGAAATAGGGAGTGAAAAACTTGAGAAAAAGAAGGAAACGCGCATAAGGCACGGGGCACTCGTGTTATACCAGTCAGCGCAACAGATGCAGACGCTGTCGAAAGGTATCGTGGCAGTACAGTCATGTCCTCGTGGTGCTGCTAGAGATAAAGAGTGGAAGAATCAATATCGGTATTGGATAAAAGAAAAGTCAAATAAAACGGAAAATCTTTCCGACGTCTGTGACATGAGCCTCTGGGCGCGGCAAATGCCAGTGTATCACCCGTCAACCTTCACAACCTCCTTTTCATGACCATCCTTTTCTTGTTCTTGGGCTTGTCTCCCTGAGGTGCCTGGCTTGGACCCGGCAGGTCACTCTTCACAAGACTTGGCTTTACATTTCCCCCCTCCGCAGATGGCTGGGGCTTTACCTCGTCCATAGATGGCTTCGGTTTGTTCTCGTCCTCAGGGGCAGAACGCTTGTTCTTGGGCTTGTCTCCCTGAGGCGCGTGGCTTGGACCCAGCTTGTCACTCTTCACATGCTTTCCCCCGTCCGCAGATGGCTGGGGCTTTACCTCGTCCGTAGATGGCTTCGGTTTGTTCTCGTCCTCAGGGGCAGAACGCTTGTTCTTGGGCTTGTCTCCCTGAGGCGCGTGGCTTGGACCTGGCTTGTCACTCTTCACATGCTTTTCCCCGTCCGTAGATGGCTTCGGTTTGTTCTTGTCCTCAAGGGTAG
>QFEZ01000130.1:29310-39851 GCA_003316425.1 Russula lepida
TCCTCAGGGGTAGAACGCTTGTTCTTGGGCTTGTCTCCCTGAGGCGCGTGGCTTGGACCCGGCTGGTCACTCTTTACAGGACTTGGTTGTACAATTCCCCCGTCCATGGATGGCTTGGGCTTTCCCCCGTCTGCGGGCTTTCCTCCGTCCATAGATGGCTTCGGTTTGTTCTTGTCCTCAGGGGCAGAACGCTTGTTCTTGGGCTTGTCTCCCTGAGGCGCGTGGCTTGGACCCAGCTGGTCATTCTTTACAGGACTTGGCTGTACATTTCCCCCGTCCGTAGATGGCTTGGGCTTTCCTCCGTCCATAGATGGCTGGGGTTTTCCCCCGTCCGTAGATGGCTTCGGTTTGTTCTTGTCCTCAGGGGTAGAACGCTTGTTCTTGGGTTTGTCTCCCTGAGGCGCGTGGCTTGGACCCGGCTGGTCATTCTTTACAGGATTTGGTTGTACATTTCCCCCATCCGCAGTTGGCAGGGGTTTTCTTCCGTCCATAGATGGCTTCGGTTTGTTCTCGTCCTCGGGGGTAGAACGCTTCACATTACTTCCCGCTTGGGTGACCACGACACAATTCCCGTAACCCTCAGTCGTGACGAACGATGCAAGACAACGATTTTTGCTGCTGCCACCAGCGCATTTGATCCCGTCAGGGAGCTTGGCCGTCAGCTGTTGCGTACCATCGCTTGTAGGTTTCTAGAGGACAAGTGTGAGTACGAGGAAAACAAGCATGACGGACAGCATGTACAGTATCACCGTTATCGACCATCTGGGCGTCGACAAAGTTGCTTCCCGTTCCGGATGCATCCACCTTCACCGACTGGATGGATCGTGAACCGTTACTGAAGCCACTCAGTCAGTCGATCCGTTCACTAGCGAGAAAGAGGCCGGAATCATGTACTCACTTATTGAATTTATGACGGAAGGGTTAAACTCTCCATTTGAGTTTGCCTGAACAGTTTGGGAACTATCGATGTTTTGAGAAATGGGTATATTGCCGCAGGGTTTAGTGTCGGAAGGTTGTTGAACGTCGCTGGCTCCTGGGGTGCCTTGGACACTGAGAGCAGGGGTAATGACAGCATCGGCATTGACGGAGGATGTCAAAGCAAGGAAGAATATGCAAGCGACGAAGGACTTGGAAATCATTTTGAAAAACGATATCGAATGGATGAAAGTAATTAGGATGGCAGCAGAGGTTAGCAAGAGGTAGACTGTAGAACGCGTCTTAGAGTGCGAGACTGAAGGTGATGATGAATATTGGAGGGGACATGGCTGGGCTTTTATACACGAACAGAAGAGGCACAGCAATAATGTGAGAACTAGCTGGTCAAAGAAAATTTCCGAAACGCAGGGTCGTGGTCGCCAACCTACTCCTGTGACCGGCTCCTGTCCAACCCGTCGCAGGCCATCTTTGTGAGAGAGTGGCCGAAAGGCGGAACCGTGATGTGCTGGTTTGTGGCGCCGCAGTAATAGTGCAACTAGACAGTGATCCAATCAACTGTCCTAATCCCGCAACAACTGATTTTCTCCCGAGTCGCGGAGTCTGGACTCGTGGGTTTTCTCCAAGTCTCCGCCTACCGCGACAAGCACAGTTACATAGTGAGAATGGATCACCCTTAGAACTCCGAGTTCACGTGATAACAACGAGAGCATTGGGACATCGATGTCAGCAAAGGGCCCACTGGCATTGGCGCATCGAAATCGCCAAATGTCTCTTGGTAAGTGATGCTCCTGTCGTCCGCTATCACGTCTTGCCGCAGCCATGCCACGTTGGCAGTCGAATACCACCGGGGAGTTATTCGGCGGTTCGGCAGCTGTGGTTCTGCCTTTACTGTCATCCTTTTCTGAGAACGGCTCGAGATTCAAGTTGATGGTCCGACAATTAAATCTGAGCGTGTGCACATATCGTGCTTGTGATCCGAACCTTCTATGTCTTAGCATCGTCAAGACTGCCACTGAAAACAGTTTTTAAATCTGTTACGCGCCTGCGCAAGTCGTCTCCCGATCCACGGCCTCATGCCTGTTTGGCGACAACAAATTTATTTCTGAATCCCCTCGAAACGCTCTTCAATTGTTGGTTTTCAGAAAAGCTAGGGTCAGCTTTAAATACGCGCAGTCATCCACATCTAAAGGCGCAGTCATCAATAACGCACAATTTATCGAGTTAGCACAGCCATTGAGTAAGATTGGACAAGGTCCATGCACAGCCAGACGTGCCATTCCGCTTGTATCACCGGTCTCATGGATTAACCCAATATGATCGCCCGAGACGCCACAAAGTTCGCACTTTTTGGTGGTTAAGATTTGGACCTTAACAGTCACACTATGCGGTCGATCCTATTCAGGTTGTTAGAGAAGAGGGACGAACAGTAATGGATGACATAAGCGCCAGTACAGTAGGCTGTTAATCCCATTCCCACACTCCGGGCAGGGCCGATGCCTTCGTTAGCATGTCCCCCAACTAAACTTGAAAATTTTAAAGTGCTCTGCCGCGGCTCGAGAGAAGTGAAGTTACTGCCGTTTAGGGTAATTAGTGGATGGCTCAAAAACCAGTTGCGGGGTAGCTGCGGAGTCACGGACAAGCGCCGATCACGACCCTGCCTTTGGTGCAAGTACTCGAGTACAGTCTGCAATGGGTTCAAGAGGTCTCAGCGTCCGTGGTGCCTCTTCCAAGTCCGCTTGTGCATGAAAGCTCAGCCGTGGTCCTTTCCAACATTCTTCATCACTTTCAGTCTCGCACTCTAAGAGGACGCGTTCTACAGGCTACCTCTTGCTGACCCCTGCTACCATCCTACATACAGTCATCTGTTCAATGCCAAGGCTATTATCATCCCTGTTCTTGGCGCCAGTGGCACCTTAGAAGTCAGCGACGTGATCCCATTGCTCGAAACCTCGATACTTTCGAAACTGTTCAGGCAGGCTCAAGTGGAAAGTTTTAGCCTTCCATCACTAACTTCGATAGGTGAGTACATCATCCATGCCCATTTCTTATCGGTGAACGGATCAACTAATTTTGGAGAGGCTTCAGTAGTGCTGACGGTTAAGGATCGATTGCAAAGGTGAAGTAGTGGAGGCATCCGGAAGCGGTAGTGACTTTGTCACAGCTCAGACGGTTGACAACAGTGATGCGGTATGTGCTGCCTGTCGTCCTCCTGACTGCACCAAATACGCTGGTGGTAGTGACAAGAATCTTTGTCTTGTGTCGTTCGTTACGACTGCGAGTTACGGAAATTGTGTCATAGTCATCCAAGCGGAAACTACTGACAAGAGCTCTACATATATGGACGGGGGAAAGGGGCAGAAAAATACGAGGAATGGTGGCCAGACGAAACCAAAAACCAGAGGACTGAGGGCGGCATGCCCAGAGAACGAATGAAGGGTGACAGGTGGTGCAATCGCAGTTCGCGTGCATCTGCCTACGCACAAAGGCTTCCACAGACATTGGACTTATATTTTTATCCCTTTGATCTCTTATTTATGCTTCTTCTCGCGCAATGCCATCAAAGCACCACCACACTGCCACAATACCTTTCGTACGAACAGATCAGGCTCGAGCACTGGTTCCCTTCGTTCCTATAGGTGTATAGTAGAGTATTATGACAAGCATCAGAGTTCTTTTGTCCATGATCTCTTATGAAACTTCTTGGTAAACCTAGCTTCAATGTAGCGTGACGGTGTGCGCTGGAGAGTTCGTGAAGGGAGAGATTAAGTTGGAAAGAAAAGGGACGGAGAACGTCTATATAGCTGGTACACTACACTAGTTTAGTAGTACACTGATGATTTCTTCCATTCAGCAGACTTACATACATTCCGAGTAGTATATATTGCATGTAAATACGTCGGGGCGCCCTCGCGCGTTTGCTCACTCCCCACAATCCCACTCGTTCGCGTTTTTCCTAAACTTCAGTTATACATTGGTAAGATTTAACTGTCGAGTGAACACATCAAAGAATGAGATTCTGAGCACATCGTAATCGTATAAATACATTCATTTGCATGACTGAATCACGTAGCGCCAGTTCGAGCCCGGGTCCTTCGCTCGGATTGACGAGTCTGGGTCCTCCGCTTTCGCTCGGCTTTCTTGGGTCCTTCTCCTGGGATTTCAGGCCCTTCTCCTGCTTTTTCCCCCAAGCCCTTCTTACCCTGGTGATTTTCATGATGACCACTCTCTGGTAAGGCCAACGGCGCCATCCTTCGCCTACGAGCCCCTCTCAAAATTCTTGCCTCTTCGCCAATATTCGGGTCATCCCTCATCTCAAATGCATCGTGAGGCAGAAGTGAACGCTCCAGAAGCACTTCATACGGTTCTAAATCCACACCGATCTGTTTGAATGTTTCTTCCGACAGGCCTGCAAGCCAGATATCAAAGGTAGTGAATGCATAGTGATGAGTCTGATGACGCTCAACCCCGGCCCCTGGCCGAAAGGCCACAGCGGGATCAGAAGCTAGAGCGAATACTAGTCGGATAACTGGTTTCGGTGTCACCTTCCTCCTCTCCGGAGCCCCAGTAGTTGACCTGGACTCAGAGAATATTGCTGATGTGACGGCAGAGTCCATCCCATCGTACAATGACTTGTTGTATTTCGTCCCAAAGTCCTCCACATTCTTCACCTGGATGATTATGGCCGTCACAGAATCAGGGCCGAGATTCCGTGTCATGTCACAAACGGGTAAAACGATGTTGATGTTCTCTTGATTAGTCGCGCATAATATCATCGCCCCGCGCGTAATAAATTTCCAGAGGTGATTGATCGAAATCATTTCATGATTTTCAATTCTGATGATGTGGTTAAACCACATGCCGTAGTCCTTGAACATGGCCCCGAATGTCATTTCTCTGTCGTCGTTCGTGCGCCAAAACGTCGGCGTAGATTCGACGAGGGTATTATACTTCGACTCCGGGAGTAACGCCCCCATGAAGCCGGCCACAGATACCCATCTTTGGCCAGTAATCGATCGTGCCGCATCACATGCTTGCATGATCAATAGGGCCGCAACCAGTTCGCCACGTCGACCACGATCGATGCAGTTGAAGTCCGAATGTTCCACCAGATGGCACACCGCATTCGCCCGGGTGGCCTTCATCAGTTCGTAGGCCGCCTCAGCCAGAAGCGGTTCAGACCCGGGAATGGTGATCAGTTTCTCCAGCCCAGCAGTCGCTGCAATGCACAGTCGCATGTGCCGTTCAACCTGCGCAAAGGTTATGTCGCGAGATGTATTGTCGATGTTGAACTCCAGCGCGAAGCGGATCGAGAGACAGGCCAGAGTACCAGTCTTATTGTCGCCTCTGAGCTTAGTCGGACCATTCAGCAGCTTCTGCTTGGCGTAATTCATAACCAATAGCCCTTTATTGACATACTCTGGCAGGTGGTCCCAATAAGACCCGAATCTAATCGAGGTGGTTCGTAAGATGCTCTCTAAAGGAATGACTGGGGTGGACATACAACGGACGACCAAGATGGGAGATCCAATCACTGCAGTGGATATCACTCTCTTCAATGAGACAGTATCTTTCAACGTAGGGTAAGCGACGTCGTCGAAACTTATTTCGGTGATGGGATCTAGGGGACGGTTGTCGAATTCTCTGGCCCGGGCTGAAGGATTAGAATGAATATCTGGGGAGAATTGTTTGAAACATGCTGCTGTTGAAAGAAACACCGAATATATTGCATGATCGTGGAATTGTTGTAGAGTCCGACGCAGCTCCAAAAAAATATTCCAACTAGGTTGGTCTGGTGGGTTATCAGTGAGGACATGTGCCTCGTCGAAAGCAAGGACGACGAGAGGCCGTCGGGGGCCATTTTGTGAATCCAAAACACTGTGTTTGTCTATGAAGCGACAGAGTTTTTCGCCTGCCTCCTTGAGGCCATGGCCCTTAGAAACATACCGGCCATGAATAGTAGGTTCATCTTCCCCGGTACTAACTAGTTCGCTGCTTTTCACGAACTCAAGAAAACCGTCATTCTCACAAAAAAACAGGGAATGACAAGAAATCCACCTTATCGGCCAACTTGATTACCTCATCGTAGAATGATTCTCGATAGAAATTCGAAGCGTCATGTGATTGACCGGCTGTCATCCGCTCGCGGAAGGCAGATGCCAGTCTCCTTTGGCGTTCTACCACCGATGACACATAGTCTTTCCGATCCTCCTTGGACAAATTTTTGACGTGATCAGGTATATCTACAACGCCATTGGCAAGAAATCCAGGGAGTAGATGGAAAATAATCACGTTCTTCCTTTGAGATGGTCTCCAGTTTCGCGAGAGTGACCAATACGAGAGAGTGTGCAAATCCATACAGCCTCTTCTGAACACGGGTTAGATTGTTTGGCCCCTCATCGAGCCAAGTACGCAGAGCGTCATCAGGGGGTGGGAACCCTACGAGGGTCTTGAAAACACGCCATATTTATAAAGAAGCAGAATAACAAACCATTGCTTGTCTTCACACGTAGGCACATAGGCACCATTATAATTTTCTTTCCAAGTTCATCCACCATGCGAGACTTTCCAGTTCCAGATGAATTTACGATGATGGTTAGCCTCGCATAGGGAGTTCTGACTTTGTTAAGGTGATCCGCGATAGTCCCAAGAAGTACATCTGCGATGTCGCCTTTAAAAGTGCCATCCCAGGCGCGTGTGGTAGCTTTAATCAGAGTTCAGTGGAATGTGGAGAGGCTTTGAGTTGATTGCGCACCACTTGTTGTAACTAGATCGACTTTTTGCTCTGGAAATAAGAACGCCTCTAGAGGTAGAGTGTGGTGGTCAGAGTGCTCCGCGTCAAAAGGACAGAAGCGATGTACCGTTTTCAAGTAAATTTCTCCAAGGCACCTTCCCCTTGGCCATAGATCTCATCAAATTGACAAGCTCTTGCTCCTTTTCGTCGCTCTTGACATAAGCATTGAAGTCAGACAGATTTCTAATACGTTCCTTCAGTTTCGGTTTTGAATCCCAGGCCTGGGAGAGAAAGTCGTCGACGAGGAGTCGGGTGAGACTCAGGTTTTGCTTAAAGTTGTTGTCGTCTTCGTCATCGGGAAATATTTTCCCAAGAAATTTACAAGCCTTTTCAATAATATTCTCCGGAATAGACGAGAGGATCGACTTTGCTGGGTCAGTGTCATTCAGGGGCGTGGATGGCCTCTGACGAGGTGGAGATAGATCACGGTCTCCAAGTCCGTGAATCTGGCAGACATGCTGCGTTTGTGGAGGGTTCCTACTGGAGGACATGATTATGGGGATTAGATGCGAGTCCAAGCAAGGTAAGACCCCTGGCCAGGGGTAATGATTATGGCAATGGCTTACGCGATGTTGCGGATAGAGAAGTGGATAGAGCCTTTGGCACTCCTTTCAATCACACCCAACCACTTGGACTTGCGCGCGGGTAATGAGGTGACGTGGGCTGTTGCACGGGCGAGGTGGTGGTCTGAGATGGCCCGAGCATCTGAGGATTAGGTGCGCCCACTGCATAATCAATCACAGAGTCGATCTCAGCCGGCAACACATTCGCGCGGCGTCGACTCGGCCAGTGTATTCATTAACGCGAGCACGCATTTCGCGGACTGATTTCGCTATGGCTTTGGTGCCCTGGGCATCAGTGCATCAGCTCTCACTGGACGGATCCATGCGCGCGGTCCGGTTGGGCTCGAGGGGCTCGTGACGTATAACTTACAGCAGTATGTTTGAGGAGCCGGTGTGAGGAAGGTCATATTGTCGGGGAATTCGGTCAGGAACCCGGAAAGAAACAGTACACGCACTGACCCATCGAGTCGAAGGAGCTCCCTTTTTTTAAAAAAACAAGAAAGAGATACATCATGCGAGAGAGAGAGGAATAGCACAGAATAATGTACGGATATATCGGAGGAGCGTGCGTATATATGCAAAACAAAAAAATAGCGGCAAAACAAGAATCTCGTGTGCACCGTGGTGATCATGGAGCAAGGCTCTCCTCCAGACGGGCCTTCTTGTCCTGCGACGTTTGCACCTCCCCGTCTTCCGCCTTGCGTTTCTCAGAGGCACCGCTCGCCTCGGGTACAGCAGCAGCAGCAGCAGCAGCAGCAGCAGGTGCTTTCTTTTTCTTCTTTACTACCATCGATGTGAGATCGTTCACTGGCAAGTCCTGCCGCGTCACGGGTGCTGTATTAAGCTCGCGGTCAAGCGCTCGCTTTGCCAACTCTGGCGCAGACAGTCCACCGTCGCGCTCATCATTAGGCGCAGACTTCAACTCGTCCACCTGAGTGATCGACCACAGGGTTCAATTAGTTATGTCACTCGGAGGCGGGGAATGGCCGAGCAAGCAAAAGATAAATGAAATGAAACATACCTTGAGCGCGAGGTCTTGCTTCAGCTCGCCGAGCTCTTTAATCTCAGCCTCGATCTGTGCCTTGCTCCATTTCTGGACCAGCTCCTCCTGAGCAAGCGTAACTTCCTTGCCCTTGCCCTTTCCATTCGTATCGCAAGGTTCAGGTAATGGCGGTAACGTGCCCGCGAGGCCAGCTTGCAACTCGACAAGGCGTGCCTCGATGCTCTCGAGGGCGCGCTGCGCATGATGGATAGCATCCGCAAGCCGACCGGCAGTGAGGTCAAGCGCGATGCTTAGCTTGTAATGTGCCTCTGCAAGCTGGCGAGACGATAGCGACAGCAATTCTGCTTTTAGCGCGAGGCCGGAACTATAATCCGTGATGGCCTGCTCGAATTTCTCTGGAGCCCATCAAATGTCCATGTTTCAGCTTCAGGACGTAAAGTAAAATCAAAGGGGGGGGGGAGAAGAACACACCTGTTTCGAGAGAGATATCACCCAGGATGATGAATGTATCTGCCACTTTGAGTCGCATCTCGTCATTCCCGTCCATTTGCTTCTCGTATATCGATCGCGCAAGATCGAGCACCTCCCATGCGGCGTTAAAGTCGTCTTCAGGCTCGGCCTCGCCCGCGCCCTCACCCTCGCCGGCCTCTTCCTCGCCCTCCACATCCGGCTTAGACGCCTCGGCGAACAAGTCAACAGCGGGATCATGATCAGCATCATCGTCTTCATCATCTTCAACATCACCCGAAAACGACAGGATCTTGCTGCCATTCGGCGCTGGTTCTGCGTGTCATTGACCCAAAGTATTTTCATCATTATCAGTCAAATGTTCTCTCATATCATTGACGGTTCATACCTTCTGCTGCGGTACCACCCTCCTGTTGTTGTTGTTGTTGCTGCTGCTGCTGCTGTTCCTTACCAAGAACCGAATTTTGCGCAATAGCATTTTCAAGTAAAGCTTTTCCATACGCGAAATAAACGTCCGCCATCTCTGGCGCATCTTCCGCGTGCGTCTTTGATCTACGATACGATTAGTTATTTGAAAGGTCATGCAAGAACGTGAATGAACACGGAGTGGGGAGGAAGAAACACGAACAAGAGTTCGAGCGCAGTCGCATAATGTTCGACAGCCTGTTCATACTTGCGCAACGCGAATGCCCGTTTCGCGTGATCGAGCGCGTCGCTGACAGTCGCGGGTGGATTAGAGGTCGTGGTGGTAGTTGTTGATTCTTGTTGGGCTTGCTGTTGACTTTAGACAGACAAAAACCCGATAAATACCTCAGCAAACCAAGAACGCGATATGAAAACCTACGCCGACATGATAGTGGTTGTTCGTGGTAAAGGAGACTCGCGAGTCGAGCCCGAAAGTCGCGTCTCGTCTGACGCGTGGCGCGCCTCTGATTGAACTGTGTCAACAAAGCAATCTGTTCCCGCGCCAATGGGAAAACACTCAAAAGCATCGCATTGAATCAAATGGTACGCTATCGGGCCAGATGTACACCGGTGAAAAAGTAAAGATAAGACATGAATTACTAGGGGGACCCGAACGTTGACGAAAGAACGTTTTTGAAAAAGGAGAGAAACAGCGCGTACTTATGGCTGCGTGCGTGGCATTCACTAAAGGCTACATGGTCCAAGGAAGAAAAAGAGAAGAAGAAAACTCTATATCAATGACGCGGTGCCGTTCTGCTGCTTTGACGGATCCGTCTGCGCCCCCATGAACAAGCTCTGTCCAAACGATGGCACACCCACGCCGGTAGGCTGCGAAAACAAGTTGGCGCCTGCATTAGCGGGATTGAATGGAGGGAGTGTCCCAGCGACGGATCCAACGCCTGTGCCTGGTGTCATGACGGATGCGCGGAACGGGTTCGCTGCGCCGAGGCCAACACCGAAACCGGTCGCCTGCGGATGCAGCCCGGCACCAATCGAGGAACCCCCGCCCAGTGTAGCGAGCCCACTGATTCCCGTACTGGAGGTAGGTGAGCTAGTTGGTTGCCCGGAAAGGCCAAAACTGCCACCAAGGCCTGCTCCTGTCCTTACGCCACCCGTTGGCGACGACACACCACTGAGGCCCGCCCCAAGGCCCACCCCCGCAGGTACATTGACGCCATTAATTCCAGTAATTCCAGTAGTCCCAGCGGGGGATGACACGGCTGTCGAAGCTGCGTCAAGTGCAGGCGTCGTCGGTTCGGACTGTGGAATTGGAGGCAAAGCCTCTAGAAGTGATGCGCCAAACGATGATGACGGC
>QFEZ01000138.1:814-44172 GCA_003316425.1 Russula lepida
GGCCAAAGCAGAACCATCGGCAGTAGCATCAGCTGATGCAGCGGGCCCATCTGAACATATCGGCAGTGCCTCCCAGAAATATAATGGGCCAAAGCGAAGTAATCGGCAGCAGCATCCCCTAATATAATGGGCCAAAGCAAAGTAATCGGCAGCAGCATCCTCTAATACAATGGGCCCATCCGAATGCATCGGTAGTGCCTCCTAGGAATCTGATGGGCCCAAGTGAAGCAATCGGCAGCAGCATCCACCGATGCAGTGGGCCCATCTGAGTGTATCGGCGGTGCTTCCCAGCAAATAATAGGCCAAAGGGAAGCAATCGGCGGCAGCATCTGGTAATGCAATGGCCCCATCCCAGTGCACTGGCAGCGCCTCCCAGAAATATAATGGGCCAAAGCGGAGTAATCGGCAGCAGCATCCACTAATGCAATAGACCCATCCGAATACATTGACAATGTGCCCCAGAATTTGATGGGCCAAAGCGAAGCAATCGGCAGCTGCATCTGCTAATGCAATGGGCCCATCTGAGCATATCAGCAGTGCCTCCCAGCAAATAATGGGCCAAAGCGGAATCATCAGCAGCAGCATCCGCTAATGCATTCGGCCCATCTGAGTGTATCGGCAGTGCCTCCCAGAAATATAACGGGCCAAAGCAAAGCCATCGGTAGCATCATCTGGTGATGCCATGGGCACATCCCAGAGCATCGGCAGTGCCAATAGTGGGCCAAGCAGAGCCACTGACAGCAGCAGTGGCTGATGCAATGGGCCCATCCCAATGCATTGGCAGCATTCTTATTGAATTATGACAGTGGGCCAACTCGACATATTTGCACACATTTCTCTTAATGGGCCCATCTGGGCTTTCACAAGATCAGGGGTCAATTTGCACATGGGTTCTACCGACTACTGCGACATGCTCTGTGACATGGGCTCTATGTGTGAGGATGTACTTGAGCAGTGCAGGTATTCCACCCACATGGTGCAGACCTGCTGTGCAGTACCTCCCAGATGACTTGAGATCCACAAGGTAGGGTGTGCAATCTGCTACTGTTTGGAAGTCATAGATTGTGGGGTTTATATCTGCCACATGGGCCATGGCTAGGAGGTGCAAGACCTGTCATTTGGGGAAGTAGGTGGGTCAGCTGGATGCCCTGTATAGATGAGCATGTGTACAACATCACCATGGTCCACACTAAGTAGGGCCATCTTGTGTGCTTGTGTCACATGGTCACACCCACCTCCTCCAATGCTACGAAGTGTGTGCCAAACCCAGTCACAAACCAGACTGCCTATGCCCTGTAGACAAGGTTTGCTGCCAGCCCTTGACCATCGTATACTGTGCCTGCACCTGCGCCAATGACCCGTAACAAGGTCTGATCATGCCTAGTGGTTAATGAGTGCCATAGATTTCAAAGACAAGGTAGGAATGATTGAACATACTTTAGTTCCTGCTCATATCCCACCCTCTTCAGTTTGGCCTTGTCACTGGTGGGTCTGGGAGATCCATGCCAGTGCCAAACACTGACAAATGTTGGAAAAAAAAAATTTCGCCTTTTGCGACTTTCTACCTTCTACCCTCCTCCCATCCTCCCACCATGTCACCCTCTCTGTGTTGACCTGCAAGAGTAAGGGGATACCTATCCTGAAGCCCTCTTATATCCTCCTTCCTTTGCACCTAGGCTTTGTGTTGGTCATTGGTATGGTATGTTCTACCAGTACCTTAGCCTTTTTCTCTGTTTTCCTTTTCCTTGTGTGTGTGCTCACCTCTCTTCAATGCTCACCTCTCATATGTGGAACTGCTTGCCTTAGAATGTGCACATCTCTAGCCTGGCCTCATCAGGAAAGAGATGTTGTTTTGAGGCCAGTTTGAGCCATCTCAGTTTGTGTCATGTGGTCAGCTGAAGTTAAAGTCATCAGATCTGAACCATCATGTTCTTTTCTTTGTGCTGGACTGCATGTACTGTGTCAACTGGTCAGCCCCTCCCCCAGTCCTTGTATGAGTGTAACATGCCATGTACAATGCCACACACATGGCTTGTCTCCTCTCTTCTGGCACTGATTGATACCATCTGCCCTATAGCTCCCATTTCGTATGTGTTAAATCATGAGCCGCATCATTCTAAACATGTTCACACCCCACAGTGATTGCTTGCACCCCATGGAGGTTTGAACTATCAAGGCTATCATCAAGGAAAGAGCCAAGTTTGTCTAGATATTTCCCTCCACATTGACCACCCTTTACATAAATTGAGTTCAGGCAGTCAAATGTTGACCTTTTTGGCTTCACCAAGGGTGAAGTTGAGATCCATTTAGTTTCTGATGAAAGGCCAGCAAGCAGTCCTTTCCCCAGGATGACCGCTGCCATTCCTTTGTCACTTGGGGAGTCAGCATGAGCATGCATCTTGACGCTGTGTATGGCATTGCACTGCTGAGGGACAATGGCACTGTATGGTTACAGTTCAGTATACTGTAGAGTACCTGTAATAGTAGCTAGGCTGGCATGTCGTTATTTTGAAATACCACTTGCTTTTTGGGAATTATCGCTAAGCTATTGCTTGATTTTATCGGGAATTATTGCATGATAATTGCATGATAATATGATAATATGATAACTAGATAACTAGATAGGCTAGGTAGGCTAGGTAGGCTAGGTAAATTAGGGATAATATACCGTTAGAATAGGGGGGGTAAGCTACCAAGGATAAAAATAAGCTACCGAGGATAATACAAATTTATCAATAATTTACTCTCGCTAGCACTCGCTAGTGCTCGCTAGCCCGGAGCTAGCACTCGCTAGCAACTGAGGGTTTTCCTGATGACTCACAGCTACCCTCGTCAAGATGCACAGAAAAAAACAAGAAATGCGAAAGGAATCAAAGCGTTTTTCTTGAGAATTATATATAGGCCCACACCACTGCAGTTTCCTACCCGTGCAACAAAAAATAAAAGGAACTTAACAGCGCTGCAGCTGCCTGGAGAATTTCCACCTCCAGCTCAAGGTTCCAACTTTTTGTGAGTACATCACGCAGTTCATCGTTGAGCCGGTCAGTATATTCCCGCAAAGTAGAACTGTAGACTGTGTAGAAGTGGCAGAAGCAGCAGCAGCTTTGCGTTATAGATGTATAGTTGATGGCGAGTGAGAGGGCTGAATTTCGGCTGGCAATCATTATAGAGAACGAAGATTGCATGCAAGCACTGTCACGGTAGTGATTGGCCCCGGTCCTGAGAAGATTGGGGCGAGTTGTTGGTGTCACGTCGGTGTCTGTTGTTGTATGAGTGCCAGGAGAGATTACTGTATATTATGCAGGAAAACGATTGTGATTGGTCTGATTGATATTGCTTTCATAACTTTTTCCATTTTTTTTAACCTTTTTTGGCAATGGCCGAACACGGCTTTTCGCGAAACATAGGGTACTTGTCAACTTCGTGGCTTTCCGGATTTTTTTCCCAACTTTTGCCACTGTTCTGGCTCGTAAAGCCAAAAAGTTCTTGCGGGTTCCTGAAGTTCACTTCTTCATCCTTATCAGTGTGCAGGCCGAATTGCTGTCACGGTCGTACTTTGTTCAGTTCACTACCACTGGCATGTCCTCCCACTTTGCGACTCAGAAAGCAGGGTCATGTCCTGGCGCAAAAGCAACTCCGAGTCTATTCTTGGTTAGAACTTATCACAGCCTCCTTGTCGACTAGGGCGCTCTCGTTCACTGCCTTCTTATCTCCCCCTCTGCCGTACCATCAACCCCACCCAGTCCCCGTATATTTAACGATTGCCACTGGATCCCATACCATGAGCCTTAACCTCGATCTCGAGCATGGACAAGATTCCCAGGCCAAACCAGGTGTCCGTGCGTTTTTCTCTCCTTATCATCACTTTCATTTTGGATAAGAAGTGCTAATGGCTCGCGAGGAAGAGGTGGGAGGAAGTAAGAAGCACGAAATGGCTACCCTTCAACCTCATAACAGCACAGTATTTACTAATGATCAGCTGACGCGAGCGGGAAAAGGTCCGAGTAAGGTAGAGGCACAGACCCGTGTGTATTTCCCCACAATTGTAGAGGGTTCAATGACCTGATGGATACAAAAGTAGCTGCGGCTAATAATCCGACTCCCGGATCTGCTCCTCGCAACACGACTTCTGCCGCTGGCCCCCAACAAAAATCTGAAGGACCACGCATGATTGGCGACTTTGATGGAAGTACCAGCGAATTTTGGAAGCTCTTCAAAGACGAGGCCAAGAGCCACGATGATGCTCGGATCTATGCCCTAAAGGAGGACATGAAGAGTGCCCTTATATTCGTGCGTCCATATTCTGTTCATGCCTATCACGGACTTGTCATGCTGATGCGTGACCCCCAGGCCGGTTTATTCTCCGCTGCCCTTACAGGGTTCGTAATCGACAGTAAACAAGACCTACAGGTCAATCCCGCAGATGAAACGGTGTATTACCTCCGACAACAGTCAACTATCCTTTCTCAAATTTCCGTGCAACTAGCTTCCATTGCGCCACAAGTTTCCATCCCTTCCACTCCACCAGCGCCTTTCCCCGCATTTAGCCCATCAGCATCCAATATCCGTGTAAACGCGTTCTGGTTCATGGCGCTTGCCTTCAGTCTTATCGCAGCACTCCTGGCGATCCTTGTCCAGAAATGGGTCCGCGACTACATGCGTGTCTTCAATCGGTACAGCGACCCTCTGAAAAGTGCTCGACTTCGGCAGTACTTGTATGAAGGATGCGAAGGATGGCACATGCCGAGGGTGGCTGAGGCTGTACCTGGTTGCCTCCACATCTCCCTATTCCTCTTCTTTGTGGGCCTCGGCGACTCGCTATTGAATATCAACACAACGATCGGAATAAGTACTATAGTTCCCATCGGTATCTGCGGTCTGCTGTATTTCTTGACAACTTTTCTGCCAATCATATCTCCACAATCTCCCTACCAGAATTCATTTTCCGGTATTTTCTGGTTTCTGTTCCAGAAGTTGCGGGTCTGGAAATACAGGAATCAAGGACACTATGGAGAATTGAAAGCTGTGGACACAAATATGGCGCAGGGCCGGATGCAACTTGCGATGGAGGAGACGGATGCACGCAAGGGCCGAGATGTAGAGGCGATTCGATGGCTGATTGACAATATGACGGATGATGCGGAAATGGAAAGGTTGTTGTTAGCAATACCTGGCTCGTTCAACACGGAGTGGGGTGTAAAAGTCTGGAACGAGGTCGCGAAATACAAACAGGACGAGAGCGATGACACAAGCCAGGACGAGCCTGCTCAGGCTGCGGGGCCACCCGTGGATACGATGGTTTTGGCTGACCGAGCCACGCCTGTTGATCGACCTTACTTTCGGAGGATCCGCAGCGTCTTTAGGCCAATCACTCACCTGGCGAAGGAACTCATTCCCCATCATTCCGCCACCAGTGCAATGACATACCCACCTGTACCATATCCGCATAATGCTCATCCTGAGTCTGCCACTGCACATATCGAAGGAAATGTAGTGCTGGAGCTCAGTAAACGCGTCAACCGGTCTTTGGTGATTTGCAAGAGTTGTGGACTTTTTGAAACGGATGAACTATGGCGGAAGCATACGCGTGCGTGTGTCGAGACCACTGCATTGCTTGTATGCTGTGCAAACGCCGAAATTCCGTGGTTTGGGGACATTATGGAGCTGCTTGGAAATATCGGTACCTCTGAAAAGACAGGGGAATCGTCGTTGGCAGGAAGAGACCAGTTGTTTGTGATGCGCTGGACCTGCCTTTCACTCGTCGCCATTCGACAGAATCTGGAAAACAACGACTGGGTGCAATATCGAGCGATGAAGGCGGTGAATTCGTTTGCAAGACGAGGTGTCATTGGCAACAGGGAAGCCCTGGCAGGTGCCCGGAAGATTGACAGGAACCTTCAGAAAGCAAGCGAATGTCTAACTCGGTTATACCATGCACTGCGCGAGGAAGAAGACCTGACGGAAGAAGTAAAGGAAATCCTCAGGGGCCACGAATCTGAGATCTCAGAGCTGGAGCGACTCAATGTCGAAGCTGATAGCATTCGAGTCGTCGATGACATGATATGCTCCACCCAATATGTTGTCGTCAATGAGTCTCATGGAATCACTTCCCAAGTCCCCGGCGTTCTCAACGACCTGTATCAAGCGTCTGTCCCCTTCAGCCGGTTTGCCGAACTGTCTCGCGATCCTCTCAGAAGACAATTCATATTCCCAGTGCGGACTCTGGAGAGCCTGTGTTCCGCAGCTCCGACACTCCGCAAGATTATTGAAGGTGAAGGGAATGCCGATGAATACAAGGAGCTGCTACAGAACCTGATAAAACCTCCCCTTTCGTTCTCTTGGGAGGGAAATGAGATACAGCGACAGCTGTGGCGTCTGCAGGATCTTCGTGACGGAGGTTGGCTTGGCTTTACTGTCGAGCTTTTCTTCATTGCCCTCAAGCAGTTGTATTCCAAATCGTCATCAACGAAATCCCACTCTGCGCTGTACACGGGCACGTTTAGGGCCATTACGTCCGACTGGAGCAAGTGCAAACACTCGCCTGGAACACAAAGACTCCTTCTCGATATCGCTTGGTCACGTCGCCAGGCGTTTAGTAATAACGATTACCCTACTTATATCGTCGACGAGTTCTTATCATTATTAGGCAACATTTTCGAAGGACAAACAGGCTCCCATATCGACGACGCACTGCGAGAGTTTGAATCTTTCCGACTCCTCACCGCTGAAATGGAGTTTATCGATAGGGTGTTGAGGGTCATCACCAAGGCACGGGCACAGTCATCGTAACTTTTTCATTCAGTATTTCGCATTTGGTGTACTGCAGTCTAGACATCTTATGTGATGCATTTATGGCCACATACAGAATACACCTTATTACTCTCCATGGACAGCGAGCTGATGTACAGTAGTTGTAATAAATGATAACTTGTCGTCGAGTCCTGTCAAGGTGCACAGACAGAAAGGACTTTCTCGCCTTTTTTTTCAGTCTAAGAAAAAAAATGAGATGCGAAAAGATCCAAAGTCTTTTCTCTTGTAAATTACTAAATATGATATACTGTATAAGTCCACACCACTACAGTAGTACAGTCTACAGTTTCCTACCTGCACCACAAAAAAATGAGAGAAATTCAGCAGCGCTACAGCTGCCTGGAGAATTTTTACCTGCAGCTCAAGGTTCCAAATTTTCGTTTGTGCATCACGCAGTTCATCACTGAACCGGTCAGTATCTTCTTGCAAAGTAGAAGTGGCAGAAGGAATAGCAGCTTTGGCAGTGGGTTGGAGATGTTTGTCAATGCCGAGTGAGAGGGCTGGATTTCGGCTAGTGATGGCTACGTTAGTGATGGCTACGTCGGCAGAGACAGAGGTGGCTGGACACTCACTCACAATATTGGTCAGTGGTGGTGCCATGACCAGCGATATAGAAAACGGAGATTGCACGGAACATGGTGTGAGCACTGTCGTGATTGACCCCGGTTCGAAGAAGATTGGAACGAGCTGGACTTTTGTGTGATCCGTCACGTCGGGGTCTGTTGTTGTGTGAGTGCCGGGGTTTGTGTAGAGACGATTGGGAGTGGTCTGATAGTGTTCAACGTGAAGCCTGTAACGCTCTCGTCCAAGTGGTCCAACGCGCATGGATCTGTGCGTCTCTCCCCCGAGTCTCCCGTAGAGTCCGGTGGAGCAGATAAATGGCACCGATGCTACTAACAAGCACTACAGTCTAAACAAAGGTAGCGTTCACCCTTCGAAGGGACCGTAAAGCAGTTTCACCCTGTTATTGCTCTGTTATGATAAAAAGCTGATGTGAACATCCCGCAGTTGTCTCCGGAGTCCGTACGGACATTTATAACAATGAACTTACCTTCAGCTGCGGCCGACGGATATGTTCCACAGGGTGGCATCACTAGTCGCCTGCAGGGAGAAAATCACTGTGATACCGATGTCTAGTTTCTGAGGTCTAGCCTGAGGCCGAGTTTTACTGTACTCAGTCACTGGCATGTCCAATAGTGCGTCAACGTTGTGATCAGGTTAGGGTTCCGCCTGGCTCTTCGACTCTATGGACGACACACCACCTCCCCCGGAGGCTTCTCCACCTCCACCTCCGCCGGTCACCTCCGGGTCACCATCAGACTTTTTGAAAAATGTTGTTGGGAAGCGAGTTGTAGTCCGCTTGACGTCTGGGGTCGACTACCGTGGTATATTCTTCTTCCCTTTGCTTCGAGACCGGTAATGAGTTGACCTGGTTAAAAGGTGTATTATCTTGCCTTGATGGATACATGAACATAGCCCTTGAGCAGACGGAGGAACATGTAAATGGGACAGTGACCGATCGTTATGGGGATGCATTCATCCGTGGCAACAATGGTCCGTCCGCTGACATTTTGCTTGCGTTACTGCCTCCTGACGTCTTTTATGCACAGTACTATATATATCAGCTGCTGAGTCCCTGTGAACCATCCTTTACTCCATGAGCTTGCTGCAATGTAGGATTTCATACTAAATTGCCTTGTTGAGGAGTATCTTTGCCGGCCATGCTTATCGATAAAAATCCATGTCTTAACTTCTGCTCAGTAACACGCCCTCCTTATTCCACGCACGCGATGAGACTAATAATCGCTTCCTCGTAATCGCTGTCTCGAACAGAATTGAGTAGACTCGGATGCAGAATGAGCTACCCGCGATCTAATACAATACTGGTACTTCTGACTCAAGGCTCTGATAAGAGGGACACACACATTCTAGTCACTTTGCGGCCATACCGTAAGCGAGGGCTCCTCGAAATTAAGCCCACTGTATCCCCTTCCGCCTGTATCCATCACAGTACTTTTGATTTCGGTACGCAAACCCACAAAACTGAGGTACCAACCTTGTTTTCTTCCCCCCCCCTCCCCGGCTGGGCCAGCTAAGCTCTACGATGGCCGCGAAATCAACCCCCTCGTTACGATCAGGCACATCCTTACGAGCTCCACCAGGTTATTCTTCTCAAATGAGCACGGGCAGCACGGGCAGCCACCACGTGTATTCATTCCGGGACCGACGGATACAATATGAAAGAAGCATGGATGTATGATGTACGGCAAAAAATTAACCCCATGGGTGACGGATGGCGCTGTGCTGTGCTGTACAACACGGGGGCGGAAAACGCACATGGCGTTATAGTAATAAATTAAGCGGCTTGAGGGGGGGGATTCTTACATCGGAGCTCGAGCGAGTCCGTAGCTAGCCGGCGCCGCGTGAGAATCGCCCCACTGCAGCGGCGGGGGTCAGTGAAGCACATGGCACTGGTCGATAAAAAATTGCAGATTCAATCAAAAATTATAGGGGAGGGAGGGGGGTCTGAGAGCGGCGGCGGATGATATTTATTCACACCGTCAAATCGGAGGGAATACCGACCGATGATGATGGCGATGTGGGTTTGGGTTCGTGGGTACGAGATAGGCAAGGAAAAGCCGACTGGATGGATGCGGTAGAGTATGCTGTCAACGAAGGAAGTTGAAGAACGAGATCGAAGAGAAGCAAGAGATGGTTCTCCCGTGGTATGTGAGGGTACTGTATACGTATGATTGAAAGCGTACCCGATGTTTCAGATGGTTGCGTGAGCCACTGGCACACCAACTGGTAGAACTAGGGCCGTAAAATCGCTTCAAGTTGATGGTAGACGTCCAGGGTACGTCACGGTGATGCACACAATCCGATCAGCGCACTCACCGGCGTGGTCACCCTGAATGATTTGTTTGTGCTCCTGGGAAGCGTACAGTACATGGAAGCACTCTGATGACCCCTTGTCATTGGACGTACTAAATCATCCACTGAAAATATTTGTGAAAATTCAGTTTATTCCGTTTATTCAGTGCTTGACCTGGGGAAAATTCAGCTCGAGCTTCGGTGCTGGACTAGCCCAGCCGGCCCTGTGTCGATGAGTCACACCAACCAAGTAAGCAACCTGTAGAGACCTAAGTCGGGTAAAGTGTCGTGGCCCTCACACACCCTCAGCTATCATCCGTTCCGGCTGCTCGACGTACCCACGCCATGTCTCCACGAACGCAGCAAGCTCGGCCCCCTCAACGACGCGATGATCCGCCGCCCAGCTAACGCCCATCTTAAGCCTCCGCTCACCTTTCCCATCGCCCCGCTCGATATCCCATACCCACCTTGCACGACCCAAAGCGACGATCGCTACACCGCCACCAGGCACGAGCAGGGGCATCGCGCTCTCTCCCGCGCCGATCGCACCTATGTTGCTCACGGTGAGTGTCCCCCCGCGCCGTGGGAGCTCGGCTGGTGTGAGCGCGCAGGGGACTTGCCGCCCGAGATATGCGAGATGCTTGAGTGTTGCAGCGAGGCTGTAAACTGAGTGCTGGTCCACTGCACGAACGGTCGGCGTATATAGTCCCGTTGGCGTCGATAATCCTATGCATATATCTGAGTGTGGCCGCAAGGTCATCGTCGGCTTGCTGTCGTTGTTCGAGACACTCCCGGGTGTAATCGAGGAACGGAAGAGCGGCCAAGAATGCATCGCCTTTGAGAGAGTCTTGAGTAAAATGGGGAGAAAAGTTAATTTGTCGTAGGTGCCCGACGCCGGTGGGACAGGGACCCTAGGTGCAGCAAGAAATGATGAAGGAGAGACTAATTGTGGAGTCGTTGGTCGTGCTGGAGGGGGGAGGTAATGCTGGGGTATATTCGCATTAAGAATGGGGAGTAAATTGTGCAACGCGGTCAGATCGAGAGAGGTCGAATAACTAAATAAATGCATGTTGGCAGTGCGAACAGCTATGAGACGGTTCACTCACCCAAAGTGAGGTATCTCCAGGCTCTGCAAAAAAAACGCGTCAATAAGCCATCGCAAAAGCAGACTAGACAACCCATATACGCGCCTTCTCCATAGCTTTCCACATCCCATACCGTGTTCGCCCCAGCTCAACGACAATATCATCTTCCACCGGCAGAGAGGAAGGGACTGCCGTTGGCTGTTCGCGTGCAGATGTAGATTTCGCACCGGCGAGATATCGCTCTATATCTATACGCTCGATCCGCCCGTTCTTCCCGCTTCCTGGGGCAAGCAACGCAACGTCCACCCCGCTCTTCCGCGCAAAGTGGCGCACCGCGGGCAACGCAAGTACATCAGCCACCTTTGCCCTTACAGCAGCAGTCGCCGAATCGGATGAGGTTCCAGGCTGCGACGTCGACGCCTTCCTTGACTCCGATGCAGGGCAGGGTAAAGCATTCGGGTCAAGGGGGTGCGGGCGACGAGCCACAGGGTTCTTGTCCGACGGGGGCTGCGACCCAGGCTCGGATGCATCGTGTGATGTGTCGCGTTTACGCTCCTGGAACGGTGACTGGCTTTCGTTGACGCTTGTGTCGCGGTGCTCCGACATGGGTAGATCAGACGAATTGGATGCCTCTTCGTAGACTTCAATGACGCACAGATCCTCGCCTACTTTGGCAACCTGCCCTTCCTGGACGAGGATCTCCGTGACGGTGCCGTCGTAAGGGCTGGTAATCTCGACGCTGGCCTTGTCGCTCTGTACCTCACAGAGTGGATCGAACGTACTAACAGAAGACCGAGGGGATACACTCCTATATACCAAGAGAGAGCGCGTAGCGGAATCGTTCAGTGGACCAAGAACTCGCTCGTCCATCATTCGGGTATATTTAGGACCGTGAAACATACCATTTAATCACCTCGCACTCCGTTATACCCTCACCAATATCCGCTAGTTTGAATCGTTGGAGAAGCTTGCGGGCCGCCCACCACGCTGGCGAGACATGAAAATGTGCGATATGTCTTCGCCTGCTCATCGCACATCGCGTTTGGCGCAGAAGAATCATTGCAGATTGTTGCAGAACACTGAACAAACGGAATTGGAGATGGGACGACACTGAGCTTAGCCGGCCCGGCCAAAGTGGTTAAGGTCCGAGGCGCGTTGTCCCCAAGATCCGGAGAGTTGCCATGTCAGTGGCGCTGTCAAGTTGACCACACTAGCGACCATAAAATACGATGGCATAACTTACAGTAAGGTAGGCATCATCCAGTTCCCGCACGTTTATGTAAGCGATGTGCAACACTTGCTCGCATTTGCTACTCCTCCATGACACCTCAATTATGACCACTTCTGGTTTATAGAAATGGTAGATATGATCCATAGCTTTCATTTGTATAAAAGACTTTTTGAAAATATCCAGTAGTTTTTTAGTAGTAGCAAAAATACACAATTTTACATGGGAAATCATTATTATCATTTTTAGATGTTTGTGCACAAAATGGTGTGGTTTTATGTTTTTGTGACCGCACTTTTGTCCAGGTCACGTGATTGCGCCTAAGGATATAGTCACACAATCTGTCACTGAAGTCACAACAAGTGACAATGTCACTACAGTGCTGCTCCACCTTGCTCCATAGCCATTGCATCCTGCTGCTTGATATGGTCACACTTGTGAAGGAAACAGTTCTAAAGTAAATATAATAAGTAGTTACATTGTATACATGTGTGTGCTGGGCTGTCCCTCAGTGTTTTGAATGTCAACCCGCAAATTTTGTCCAGTTCACGTGACCTAGCCCTAGGGTTAGACGCTTACATAACCCGTGCGGGAACTGGATGATGTCTACCTTACTTTTTCTCAGGATCACCGTGGTCATGTTCACGACACTTATCCCTTCTCAACACGTGACCGATTCCAGGTAAGTCTACACTTTCTGTGAACCTCTTCCTACATTTATCATCTTGGCATACACCCGCTAGTTTTGGGGCCAAGGAAGGCAGAAAATGTGTACTGTATCCGGGAACATGGTCACATTGACAATGGGAGAGAATTTGCAATTTCACTGCGCGACTGGGGCTGTCCCGGCTGTCCGCCGCTGCCTTAGTTTCTGTCCCTTTCCCTTCCATTCCCTCGTGCCACCACTGGGACGCCGCAGGCTAACTCAATGGCTGGCGTTAACTCGCTGAGTCCTCGCTTAAAAAACTCGAGCTTGGCCTTTTTCTTTCGTCTGCTGGCCTCAGCCCTGTCTCTCCTCCCTCTGTAAATGTAAAATAAGCCTGGCACGAACACCAGATATTCTCGTCGCGTCTGATCCATCGAGTTCCGAGCGTATCATCCCACATCGTCCAAAACTGCGCGCTGGTGACTGCACCCGTGTACGAAGTCCACGTATCCTTTTCCGGGAATCCGCTGCGCGCGCTCGAGGCACCGGTTACCAAAGTAAGTCGGCTATAGTCACAAAATAGATGCAAGGACATTAATCCCGACTCCGTGACGCTGGCGGCGGAGACGCAAGAAAAGAGAGTGCCGCGCGTTGTCCGTTTCAGTTCCGCTTTATTGCACTTAGACTTAGCTAGGGCGCCGCCCTCGACGACGGGTTGAGGGGGGCCAATCTCACTTGGTAGATACCAACTTCTTATTTCTTACTTTCGACTGGGCCGCACGCGTTACTAATAGTGCGCAGTTGGGTGGACTCACATGTAAGTTATTATAAAAAATGTAAAGAGAGACTAACGACAGTATTGAACAACTGACTATGGCGCAAGTGCATTTCATATCATTATCAACATTCATATTATCAACATTCACGCCAAGGCCAAGTTGCCTCCCGGGCCGGACCCCTGTGTCGTTGTCTGTCTTTGTTTGTTCCCTTTTGTCAATTTCCGCCCGGGAGATCCGTGTCCCGTTCCCGCCCAAAGGACAAACTTAACTTGATGCGCAACACTCTCCTACTCCTGAAATCCTCTCACCCCCCTCTGCCTGCACGTGTAAGCACTCATGGCCCCAGCAACCGAAGCACCCGTCGTCCAATTCATCAAGTTCAATGCTAATGATCGGTGCATGGCGGATCCATCCCTATTTCAAGCGCTGCGCGACATGGCGCAACAGCGCTGGCAGTAAGTTGCGCCTCGTACATTTGGCTGGCATAGAACCAACGAATGCCCGGGTAGGGAAAAGGGGCTAAAGACACAGTATTGGGGAACGTCGCTGAACCGTCCCAAGGAGTTCTACTGGCTTCTCTGTGAGTTATCTTTTACGTGCTTATGAGCATTCCACGATCGACTCAATATGAACTCGATCGGACCAACATCACCACCACCACCACCTCCTCCTTCACAGTCTGGCAATCACACGCGCACTCCACCGCCATCAAAGCCGACCCGTCCTACCCGTCCTTTGTCCAAGAACGCGACGCGTTAGCGACCGCGCCCATATACGAAGTCCACGTACGCTTCTCTGGGAATCCACTACGCGTGATCCAGGCACCCGTGACCGAAGTAGACTATTACAAGACGAAAGACGAGAGGGTGGATCCCGAAGCAAGGCCAGCGGCGGAGACGCAGGCGATGATACGGCGCATAACGCATCGCATCGAATCGCTCCAGTCTCCGGGCTTCGTCGCGATCAGCTGGGGCGTTGCCCTCGAGGACGGGACGAGGGGTGTTTACCTTGGCGGGTGGAGATCCATCGAGGTCCGTCTTTTTCGCATACACACTCGTGCAAATGCAAAAAAATTGAGCAAATATTCTCTCTCTCTCTCTCTTTTCTGACAGGACCACATGCGTTTGGGAATGTTGGACAATCATAAAGTATTCGTGGAAGAGACCGAAGAGATATTCAAAAGCTTCACCGAGTTGTCGGTGACGCACGTACATTTCAAATTGCATAGCGCGTAGTCGTCCTTCTCCGCGTGAGATCGAGCTACACTCTGGATGGAACCTTCGTGTTTTTTGGTTATTGCTTCTCCCGTTGGATTTGCTTTGTTAACTTACAGTACATTACTTGTTCGTCTGCTTGTCACGTATTAGCAATTATGATTCAATTATTCCTGTAGAAGATCGCTCCACATGACAAAACAATTGAGGGAAAGTGGAGGATGCATCATGTCATTAAAGGAGATCTGGGCAAGTACATGGATAGTGAATGATAGGTACTGTAGGAGGGTGTGGAAAAGGGTGTGGAACCAATAAGGTAAAGGGAGAAAGAAATGCATCATAAACCATCACCCCTCACTCAGAAGCGCCGGGAGCCACCCACAAGGCCCTCGATCGATTGATGTTCGAGTTCGTTGCGTGCCTTGAGAATCGACGCATGCATTTCCTTCATCGCATTGCCGAGCTTAACGCCAAACCTGGACAAAATATCGCGTTGCCACGCGTCATACTTTGCGTTCACGCGTGCCTGCACCTGTTCGTAATCCACGATGCACACGCCAAATTCCTTCTGCGTCTCCGAAGTGTCGAACGTCGTCCGCGTGCGTTTGATCTCCGTCAAAAGCTGCTGCCAATGCGCGAGCGAGTCCCCGAGCCGGTTGAAAACGTATTCCGCCTCTAGATCCCACAGCGATTGGAATTGCAACCATTTGCCGACGTAATCTTTAAGCTGTTGTACTTTGCTCTCTATGAGCGCGAAGGGGCGTTGCAGCGTGTCATCCGTGAAGCGCGTGAGCTAGAAAAATAATTCGGTGTTTGCCGGGACTAGAGCTGGAATCAAACTACTCTAAGTTACTCACCAACGAGGTATACAATACTTCCGACGCCGTGTTGCCTTGCATTTGAAGCCCAATTTCATATCTCGAACTTTGAATCCGTCGTAGCCTGCAAACCACACCTGGAAAAGAAAACATCAAACCGAAATCGCGGGTGTAGCCAGGGCGGCATTTACCGAGCCAGTCGTGTAGCTGCTGCAACCATGTTTGACGCGCACTTTCTATTGGTGGGTCGAGGAAGATGACTTGGTTCTGTATCCGAATCTCATGTACAATCGGCTTCAGGGTCATGCTCCCTTCCAGGAACTAGGAACAGAACATTGAGCGCCACATCCCCGTCGATCGACAGTACTGTAGTAAAGGACGCTTACCTTTTCCCCGCGTTGCTTGTCTCCACGGCGTTTGCTCAAAACGGGATCCCGCCGCAATTCACCGTCGTCACCAGATCGGTCAAACTCTGCACACCAAACCTGAACGACGTGTTTCAATCGTTGAAGAAGGATACCCTCGATCTTCTTGTCCAGCTCTGCAACCCAATGATCGAGATTTGCGTAACCTTCAAGGTTAAGTCGATCAATCTAGGGACGATGTTTTCTTCAGTGGAGGATAGAAATATATTAGAATCTAGACGCACTGCTGATTGGATGCGACTTAGTAGCTCTGTGAACGCTTCCTCCACATACGAACAGGTCGCTAGATCCTCCACTGCCCGTAAGATATCTTTGTACAAGTCTATGACATTGTTTGTCTTGTCCTGCTGGGTTGTCAGCAAGGTCCTAAAGTCCAAAGAACTCAATATACGAACCTGTAACACGGACACTACGCTGGCAAACTCCCGGACAAACTGGATGTGTCGTGTATCCCGCCCGTCTGACGAGACAAAACGCGCTGCATCGTATTGGCTCACGAAATGTTCCCACCCAATATTCATGCCTATGTCATGAAAATCAACAACCGTGAGCATATACTCAGATGTAGGCCCACTAACCTTTCATAACCATCCGTTGCGCCTCGTTCCGGTATTCCGCTACAAGCCATTCGATGCCCTTATTATGCTCAACGAGGTCGAGTGTTTGTCCGTACGTCCGCACAGTCTCCATCAGGCTGACGGCGTGAGGATACACTCGCTTAGCATCCTTGGCCATATTTGTAATCGCATGTGGCACTTGGAAACCAAGCCAGAGCAGGTTGCGAACGTCCTTGAACAGCGTGATTATCTGCGGATCGAAGTTGACCGCGAGTTGGAAGCCACCCCCGCGTAACCGGACAATCTCGAAAAGTCGTCCGGTGACACCCATGTCGCGACGATTGATATCGTGAAGCCATGCTTCGAACACTGGTCTTGTATCGAGCTTGCGGCGGAATGCGGCTGATTCTGACTGAAGCTTTTGGCCTTCAGCATATAGCTCCCAGCCTTTGCCGAGAACATCTTCGACGCGCTTCATGTACGTAAGCAGTTGTCGCTCAATCTGCCGCGCCCAGATGATGGCACCTGCGATAGGCGGGAGGTCACGCATTTGAGACATATGATATGCTTCGGAGTATCGGTATTGCGTTTTGAACTTGGGGAAACGTATAAATCGGACACATAAGATTTGGTAATAAGCATACCTTGTCATGCAATCGCTTGATATCCTCCTTGACCGAGTCAATGAGCTGAGTCTGGTATTCCTGGATGGCACCTCGGATCTATTGGTATGGGTAACGTAAGACTTCCAGCGGGCATTTACAAAGAAAAATGTGCAGTTCTGACCTTTGGTCTTACGAAGAGCGCGTTGAACTTGGAGAATACACGGAACATTTCGTTGGCGTTACGCGCTGTTCCCAGGCGATCACGGAGCCGCGAAATGATTTGGTTCTCCACGCGTGACACGCGTTCGTTGTACGCGTTTTCCGCGGCCACCCAGATCTCCGTGCCCTCTAATCGTCACCATGATTACATATCGCCTGTGACGAGCGAGGGGACTCACCAGTGGACACATCCAGGACATCAATCCGTTTCATGACCTCATACGCATCCTTTACCTCCTCTTCCATGTCCATCCCTCCGACTTCCACTCCAACACCACCCAACCCCTTCGTGGGGCCGGTCATTACAGCTAGTTGCTCATGCTGTTTCCTCCATTCCCTCAGGTAACGCGTTCGTTCTTGTAATTTTGCGTGGGCGGGTTGAACCTTGATCGGGATAAACCTCTCTAAGCGCCTTCGTGTGACCTCACGTGCAATGTCCGTGAACCCTTTAATAAGGTCATCCCACGTGCGGAATATTGTTGTCGTCTGGGCCAGTAGACGCTCGAAGGTTTCATATGGGGTGTAGAGGAGTCGATGGGAGGTAAGGATGCGCAGTAATTGGTCGTTGAAGTCGCGCGAGATCGCTTCTACAAGCGGTAGCGCACGACGAATCGGATAGGGCGATAGACGCAGTTTGCGATTGATGTGTCCAAAGATGAGTGTGAGTGACTCTTGAACCTTGTCAACATCCGGTGCGGAGAGTAGCTCGTTCAGTGGGAAATCCTTCATTAGCTGGTTATATTTGTGAACTGCGCACATTTAAATCAGGCCGCGCTCACGACAATACCCGAGTACATACCGTTATCCGTGGCGTCCTTGAGACCAGTGTCGGCAATGAAAGAGACAGTAGCATGGAAACGCTTTGCGTTTCGTAAGCATTCCATGACCATATTCACTTCCTCGCTCCGTAGTTGGTTTTCAATTCCTTCGAGTGCTCGTTCGAGAGAAAGCCAGAAGTTGATCTCCTGAGATGCTGTGCCCGATGCGACATCGCGATTAAGCTTTGTCACTGCTTGGATGGACTTTATCCATGCGTTGACGTGCGCATGGAGGGTGTTGAGGAAGGTACTGTCATTCAAAAGCTTGGTAGGTATATGGGAAATGTTTGGCCGTGCGCCACTACCGCGCGCCTGCAGAATCATTTGTTAAACGAGTTATCATGAGCATGCAGCCCAACGGATTACGTACCTGTTCGACTGCCTTTTGAATGATAGGGTGAATGATGAGGTGTGTTTCCGGAATTTCGACGTTTTGTTGTAGGTGTAATAGGGAGAGCTCGAGCTCGGCGAACTTCTTCTTTGTCATTGGGATACCTGCAAGCCGTGCATGAGCCGAAATTCCGACAGGGTGTTCGACTAAAACCACAGAATGTGCCAGCATTGAACAGGTCCGGTCATCACTTGGACTCCCAGACCTGAAAGATGCATTGCGCCGTACGTGCGTGATCCCCGAAAAGAGTACTTACCCATCTTGTTGTCCCCATCTTTGCCCTGTCCTCGCGCGCCAACAAACGCGTCAAACCATGGCTTGACACCGTTGCTGACAACAGCATGCAGACTTTCGTATGGTGTCTCGTCGCTACCGAAGAGGTTTAGCAGATGGAGCTGAGTGGCGAGTGGTGTTATGGGGTCAAGCGTTGGCCCCCGCTTGATCAGCGCGAGAGTTGTACTATTCGATGGAGTGTACGTGAGATGGGCCGTAAGGATGTATGAGAAAGTAGGGGGCATGTCATCTGTCGAAATTGGCAAGGTCCAATGGTGCAGAAGTGAGGAGCAACGCACCTTCGACTTCGTCCCTTCTCTTTACGATGTAGATAACGCCTGTACCCTCGCTCGCGAATCGCGTGACATGTTCATCAAAATCGCTGTCAAATATTGACTCAATCTCTTCCGGGGTCGTCCCAAGTACAGGTGGAAGGAGAGAGTGAAGGTAGGTACGGAAGATAGCAGGATCAAAGGAGGACGACGGCGCAGCCTCGTCGTGCGGCATAGAACTATTTCCGTTGATTCCATTAGTCCCATTTACATGTGTTGGTGTTGTGGGGGTATATGGGCCCTCCATCTCTCCAGATCGACAGTGCGGGAGATGGATACTGATCTGTCGGGCAGAAGGAATTAAGATTGCAAGTCCCATGAAATGGCTTGACATACGAACCAGGAGTCGCAAAACAATAAACTAAAAAGGTTAGCACTAATCCGGCTGGGGTAGACGCGTCAAAAGGACGATGGACGTGACTGGCGTCGTCGTCGCGAACAGTGAACGATGAACGGCGACCAAATCCTCCCGCGCTGCAAGCCTCGCAAGCGTGGGAATGTATTACGTACCTCGGCCCCCATTCCCTTCTGTGCTACTTGGTTCTTCTAGTATTCTCGAGTTCATCACAATGGAATATCGAATATCATCCAGTCCAGTCCCCATCTTTGCCTCTCCTGGTGCGAATCACAGGTCAGATAATTTCCCTCACCCTATGAAAACCCTCCTTCGACAGCAGTTCCACACCCCATGCTCCAGCTAGAAAGTGAGATGGAAGGACGTGCAAGCCATCTGGGCGCGGGACGAGTGAAGGAAGTACACCCAATGTTGCCTTCTTGCCACAGTAGATATGCATGGAGGCGGCGGACTAGCTAAATACCTAGAAATTTATCTCTGTTTTTCCTAAAGGTGTGGGTGTCTCCCGCCTTTAATGACTGCATGATATACTGTCACGGTAGTGCGTGCCTCATACAAGATGCTGGTAATCACCTCGTACAGTATATTCAGGGCGTATTACCATAAGAACATCTCTGTCCACATAGAAGTTAAATGGCCCTTAATTAGTTTATCAGAGTTTGAGTTTGGCCCTTGTTAACAGTCGCAGCACCGAGTCGCACAGTAACTTACTAGTCTAGGCAACCCCCGGGCCGCCTTACGATGAATACCATTAATATTGGGGAAGAACCATTCTACCGATCTCCACTCTGTATATAGCGACGGATCAGCTGTGAATGTCTTGACTGTGGCACCAAGGCTATTCATCTGTTATCTCCATTTGGGTTCTGCATGACACCTCACACTGGTACCAGTCGGCGTACTCATCTCGCCATCCCTAATCTTCACCTGCCGCCGCGAAGCCCACAACCCGACATTCTTCAGACTGCGCAAGGCCAGCAGGAGCCCCTCGAACCCGGAAATACCCCGACCTACCTAGTCATATCAGGAGGAACGGGCTGCAACTCGATCTGTGCGGCGTTCGCTCAAAGCGCGTGTTACATTCTTCCAGTATCGGATAATGGTGGTTCATCAAGTGAGATTATCCGCGTGCTAGGTGGCCCTTCCATTGGTGGGCTTTCTTTTCCCGTCTCTTCCCCCCATCGATCAATGTACCGTACCGAAGAAGCAGACGCCACCAGTTGCAGCCGCATCTGAGTCATTAGCATCCCACACTTATGGTAACGCTGCGCAGGTGACATTCGCTCGCGTCTCGTACGCTTGATCCCCCCCGCGTCACTAGGAACACCTCTAGACGCTCTGAAAACGTTACTAGCGCATCGCCTTCCCGCCGGTGCTGATGCAGAGCAGGCTGCGCGTGAAGAATGGCGAACCATAGTCGAAGGAAGGAGTAACTTGTGGACTGGTATCCCGGAGGACCGTAAGGAGACCATACGAGGTGCGGAATGCAGCACACTGTTTCCTCCACAACCCTCTGCTGACGTGTCATAGGCTTTCTGGTATATTTTGAGAGTGAGATTCTCCGACGCGCGCACAAAAATTTCTCATTCGTGAACGGGAGGTGAGCTTGCGGTGCGTGGTTGTAATTCGTTCGGTCTAATTCTACGTTTTTGCACCGTTTATTCAAGCATCGGGAACTTTTTGCTAGCTGCCGCTCAATCATTCTTTCGCTCCCTTCCTTCTGCCATTTTCCTGTTCTCTTCCATTACCAGCAGTCAGGTTGTGCTCTATCCTTTTCTTAATATCCGCCGCCCTTATCAGGATATAGGCGAATATCGTTCCTGTAATTACGACAAACCATATCGTTACTATCGCAGCGGAGCTGGTGAGCATATGGTACCATTGATTTTCCCATTTACACCCTCGTCCCCTGTCGTCTTCTGTAGACGAATGGGACGCACCTCGTTGGGCAATGCGAAATTTCCCACCCAGTTGCGCGACCACTTTCACTGGCCAGCGAGGATGAGTACAATTCGTCGTCCAGCTTTGACACCATCTCGCCAACTGCGGGCAATCAAGCACAGAACGTCTTCTTCGGTGCAGATTCCAAGGGCCTGTACGAAAGGCTCTGCTCACCCATAAGTCGTGCGGGTCTCTGCTTCAGTCCGAGTTCCTCTAGCAATGAATTTGAGATCTGCCTTGCTTCCACAGGACTGTACTACATCAACGCATATGGGCACGAGATCCACCCTGCTCCGACATCAGAGTACATCTCAGGGCTCGGTACCCATCAAGTATTAGTGTATTCCTGTGGATCTCTCTGGACGAGGTTCGTTTTTGTCTATCCTTTCTATGCAGTATTCATCTCAGGTATGGGAATAAGCATCATTCCCTGCCTCGCGCTACCCGGAGTGGCCTCAGCAATCGCACGTTCTCGCTCTCTGCGCGCAAAAGTTCTTTTCTGTGAGCAGCCGCTACTGTACCCACTGCACTCTCTCGCAGCCAGCCAGCGCTCGCTCACCTGAAGATCAACTGACTGATATATGTATGCTCAGTGAACGCGAAGAACGATCGTGAAACGGAGGGCTATACGGCAGTCGACCATATACAGTCAGCCTGACCCATTATTCTCCTTTCGCTTTTCTCTCTCTCTGAGGCGAGCCGACTTTTTTCCCCTGAACGACCCAGGGCGATCGCCCGCTCGCTGAATACGCGCTACCAAGCGGAGCCGTATGGCCTCGGCCCGAACAATGCCGCGACGACGTACCCCGTGTCCGCCTTCGTGACACACATGGTATATCTGCGCGGGTGTGAGGTGCACGTAGATGTTGCACTCATATCAGTGCGTCTATTCCGTTCATCCATCCAGCCCGACAAACGAGCCTGGTAGCTCACCCTCTGCGTACTACGATAGGAACGAGGAGTGAGATGCGTTGAGGTTCAGAGTGACTCGAAAGGAGCGGATGGGATTCCTCTCTACGATGCAGCCTGCGCGAAAGTGGCGATGGACCTAGTGCTTGGGCGGATGTAGTCTTTGTTATTTAGAAAGAGATTCTTCAAGCTGAGGTTATGGATATCAACAATGTAGTATGATAAGGTGACGTACAGTATCTGCTCTCACATGAATCTATGAAATTCTTAAAACGTCGTATTGTGAAGCAACCTGACAGCTTAGAATGTGGTAGTTATTTCTCTATCTCAAGCGCAACTAAATGATGCTGTAATATGGGAAAGATGCACGTAGCTATCTAACATGAGGTTTGAGTAATGGCACGATACCAGTCCACTGCACAGAAAATATTGTATGAAGGCCAGCCCACTCTTCATGCCGGATGCATCTCTTCCGGTGTGCGGATTACCCATCACTAGAATGTGGGGTACCTTCGGTGTCCGCAACAAGAGGTCTCTCCGAGTCCCCCAACCTGCATACAGAAATCCGCATCTGGTACTGTACGCGTGGGGGTCGAGAGAAAGCATGTGGAACAAAGTTGAACACGCAATAGCTTTGAGGATTAGTAGTAGGCGAGTCACCCGAGACCATGAAGCTGGTTGCGTAGTATTACACGCCGTGACACACTCCTGCTCCTGAATGTCCGGTGGTCGCGTGCAATCAAGGCTTGATCAATACATGTCGGCTGATGATGTCGATTCATATCGCAAGTAGACATCGTCACAGCAGATCGGCGCTGATGATCACTTTCCTAATAATACGTCCGAAAGACTCGATAGGAAATATGGACCATGAGAGCCTGCCGAATATTGCCGTAAACTATGACTCCCTGTCATGTGGAGCCCCCCAGCATCGGAATCAAGCCGACATATATCGCGATAAGTTGGGCCCCAAGATAGGCCCGGCATTCTCAAATTCTGCGGCAATTGCTAGGACTTGGACGAAATTTTTGTAATCAAGCCGCGGAAAGCGCTGGAATGGGTCTTGAGATGCACTTTTGCACGACATCTGCGATGATGGCCGGAATCTCTATTGATGGGACCCGCAATGGACTGGCAAACTAGAAAGATTGATGAGTAAACGCCACCAAGGTGCTCTACGGCATTTTAGGCCAGTGGCCCGAGATTCGGGAGATGCCGTGACTCAAGCCAAGAGGACTCGGAGTACTTGACGTCATATAACGCAGCACAGCGTCATTAAACCAGGTAGTAACCGTATATAAAAGCACCTCAACATCGTGTGGAGGCAGCAATAATTCACGTCAACATGTTTCGAAGCGTGATATCGGTCACTCCCACACGATTTAGCCTTTACTACCCTACATCCACCAGATGGTTACATGTATCCCCAATTGCATCGTCCAAAAGTGCCACAGAAAAAGCCGCGGAAGTTGCAGACAAGGTTTGTGTGATGTGCCGCCCTCCTCTCTTCTGAGAAGGTAACCGTGGATGTCATTGCGACCGCGTGATAGGCCAACAAGTCAGTTGGTCGAGGCCTCGCGTCCGCGATAGAGACCGGTGAACAGGTGGCAGAAAAGACGAAAGAGACCCTCGGTTCGCACCCATTTTGTGAGAGTGCTCCTGCTCCCCATGTATTAATCATCCATAAAACATAGGCGCCACTAAGGACAAAGCGATGAGCAGTGCGAAGTCCGGAGCGGAGAAATCAAAGGAAGTGAGTGTCCGACAAAAGCTTGGCGCGTTTTGGGTCGACTCACATGGTATTGTTCGCGCATAGGCTGGTCGCGCAACGACGGAGAAGGCATCCAAGGTACGTCCATCAACTGATACCGCGGGGTTGCATAGGATTATGATATTGATGACCCATGGTCACATCACAGACAGCGTCCAACCTGAAGGAAGGACAGTCCCAGAGCGACGATCACTGATCCCTATGACAACTTGTTCTTTTTCTCGCGCTCGTGGGTTAGATGCTAGTTGAACGTATGCACGCCTATCCCATCCCATAGTAGGCGGATGTGTCTGTCAGCACGAGACGCTGATAATAGTTGCATTACACACTCTGTATTAATTACATTAGATGCATACTCTTGAGAACATGATCTTAAATGGACATGCCTTATGGACCCGGCCACCACCCCATTCTCCCTATTCCCGCGGATAGCATCAAATTGCAATGTGCTGCGCATGAAAAATGAGGTTCACATGTTCATCACGTGAGATCTCGCCAGATTAATATAACGCTCACACTAACCAACCCACGCCTACCACTCACCTTCTTTCCCTATGCACTTTCTCAGATACGTATCCTCTATGTACAAGGTTCGCGGTGTTTATACACCAGTCGCTGACATATCTACTCACGCATGGCACCAAGCAGATGATTTCGGGCAAGAAAAGTAGGTTGTCCGTGATGTCGAGCTCGACCACCACCAGCTCCACCATGAATTTCAATTCGACCAGTACGTTATCCGAACAACCCTTATATGTACCACCAGTGAGCATCAATCAAATTTTCAACACCCGACTTGAGGCTGACTAGGCATGTAATGTCTCCTCCCATCCACCTACCTAGTCAAGAACCACAGACTACGCTGAAATGATGGACGACGAAAATATGGCCTGGGGACCTCCTAAATCGTGGCGGCACTGAGCGCCCACTCGGCACATACAGCCCGTTCTGCGAAAATACGATGAGATGTGTGCGTACCTTGTTTCCATGCTTCCAATTCGCGTCATCATAATTTTGACGTTCTTCTCTCCGTCTGTTGTGGGGCTAGACACACAAAGACAACCATTAACTTGAATATTCGATCTTTTGGGGTTCTGCGGCTGAGTGCTGATTGTTCGACATACCTCCAAGATACGCGATCATTCATTTTTCCCGGACCCATTCTCTGTTTGCTGTAACCCTAATCTTGGAACCGCTCACCCTCAAATGCCTTCTTTCCGCCGTCGATTCATGTTGCTATCCACTTTCAAGTTTCAGTCTAGCCTGAAACGTTCAATTCTTTCTCTGTCTGATATTGCTGTTATTAATTGGTTTCTCGTAGGTTAACGACGTACTTGTGTACGTGCATGTACTAATAAATGTGCCTTGTATCTCTCGTTGAATGTAGCGTCTGTTTTCTTGGTCTTCTAGAAACCTCAGCATGCGTCATTGCTCCGGCGCGAACTAAAGCTACGGAAGATCTCACCCTCACCCTCTTTTACGCCCAATCTTGCGCTGTTTTCGCCGGCGTTTGGCTTCGTTCTCCGCCGCTGCCGCGACCTTCTTCACCTTCCCCACCAGTCCCGTTTTATTCTCTATCCTCACTGACTGAACTCACGTGCGTGTCCCAACCGACTATTCATGATGCAGTGAAGCGCTGCTAGTGCATGCACGGCAACAGATTAACCCAGTCCGAGTCGACTGCTCGTGGCATGTACAGTAGGACCAATGGAGCTCGTGTGGGACACGAGGATGCGGATCATGATCATTCTCGTTGTGTTGTGCTGTTTATCCATCACTGATGCGGCCAGTAAGGGTGAAATAAGAACCTCCCCTGCATGTGTTTTCTTGTCTATTCGTCCTCCATTACCGTGTACAGTGCGAGTTATTTTTGTATCAAGCGTTTCTCGGTCGTCCCGGTTCCAAGTGACCAAGCTTCAAATTCATGTCGAAAGAAGGCTTACTGTATTAGTGTCCTGCTCGCCAAGTCCCGGCAATAGTCAAGTCAAGCAGGGTTTCTCGGGTCGAGATGCGCCCGCCATCCACAATGGGGATATTCTATATGATAGATATGATAGACGATATGATAGACGCTCAATTGAAGGTTTCCCCGTAGCTAATAAACGCCCGACCGTTATCTGTTGATGCCCTCATTTTTCTGAAAGCGGTTAGTGTGGAGAAAATCATGGGAAGATCCTCGTCCTCGTATGACCCGGGTGAAACATCCAACCGGGGCTACCACACATGCCCGTTAGTCAATACTATCTGCAGTATCCCCAATCCATCGTCGCACCCTACTACCGATACCCCGGTTTTTTTTCCATCGGCGCAAGGCGCATCCTGTCGAGTAGGAACATGCAGTGAGCAATTCCATTGCAAAGCCCGTCCAACATACTCAGTAGAAGTCACAAGTTACATGCGGTTGGTATGGTGCCTCTGAGCCGACAATATGGAAATGGCGATCTAGGCGGAAGTAATGAGAGGCGACTGCTTTATCCACTCTCTTTTCTCCAGCTCCCGCAGCACAAAGACCGCAAAGCCCACTCTCGCCAACGTATATCTGGCCCCAGCCCCACCATCCCCAATATATCCCGCGAGCACTTCCCTATTCATCCCATTCTTCAACCCAGGTACGCGCACGACCGTCCAGTCGATATCCTCGCACGCACGAATGACGTCTCCAACTGCAACAATATCCGCATACGCCGAACGCGCGCCATACGCGACAGCAGTGACCATCGCCAAATAGACCAGGCTGAACTTGTCATTCTGCTCGTCCTTGATGCTCGGCGTCCCGAGCGCGATCAAGCGTTTCACACCATGCCGGCGCATGGCCTCCAGCACTACAGAATAGCCCCGGGCGATAGGCGTGCCCCAAGGGTATCCGAACAAATATGGGCCGAGCGCGCTTAGGACGGCGTCCGCACCAGCGAGAGCCGTGTCGAGCGCCTCGGTATCTTCCAATTCGCCCTTCACGATGGTGATATCACTGTGCTCGCTCAGGTGTGCGGGAAGTTTCTGTGGGCTGCGGGCGTAGACGACGATTACGTGTTTCGCGGCTAGGGCCTCTTCGATGAGGAGAATTCCAGAGGGCCCGGTGCCTCCGAGTATGACAATGCGCATGTTGGTTGGTTGGTTGGTTGGTTATAACTTATCTGAGAGTGAGGTGAGCCACTATCCGTGATTCTCAGTCATTAATCCCACGCCACGCGATGCATGCGCGCCTATATCACGTGTAAACCTTCTTAATAGCACGTGATCACGACAACCGACGACGTGGTTGTTTTCACCAACCCGCGAGTACATCACTAGCAGTATCGAAGCTAATTTAGTAACTTCAGCTCCACAGTTGGGCTTACTAGTGTACCACTATGGCGACTCAGGGGCAATAATGCAATAGTGCGTTACGCATGACAAGACCTAGGTGTGAGATATTCAACTTCAAATCTTGCTTAAAATCGTTCGTCGGTGGCGTAAAAGAGACGGTAACGGTAAATAGTTTGTCAAGTAGAAAGGTGGAGTGGGTTCTTACATAGTACCTTCTGCGTGGGCGCATGCATGTATACAGTGGGCAAAGCTGTTTATGACAACACAGTATACACCCAAATTCTCAACACCACCATAGATGGGGAAATGTTTTAGTCCTGCTTCGACTCTCAGCACAAAAGAAGATGGGTTGTTTTTGCACACGAACGCTCGGTTCCAGTTGTCGCTGCGCGCATTTTACAATGTAAACTAACTCAGTCGGCTAAATAAGCAATCTGATTGGTTGGTTGAGAGCAACTGTATTGGATTACATTGTAAAATGCTCGCAGGGTCTGCGGCGTCTTCTGTGAAGTGTAGATTGAGTAGGAATAGATTTTGTCCATATGGGCTTTCCTCTTGGGGGAAACAGGGCAGTACGCTATCCCCATACTACAAGCAGGGTGATATGCTTTACATTAGGAAGCATAAGTTGTGGCCTGATACGTCTGGCAGAATGAGCATCCGAAACGGCCGATAAGACCGCTTGAATTATGGTTATGTCTCTATGTTAAATATGGTGTGAAATGGCACTAGGCCGAACTGAATGTTAAAAAAGAAATATTACACGTTGGCTCACTATCTAGACCCCAAAGTCTCCCTGCTTCAGTAGTTCCTCCCACCTGAACGCGTCCGGTCGCTCGTGAAAATCGCTCAAAAGCTTCTCCCTTTCTTCGCTCGAACCCCACAAGTAGAAGCGCTGTAGTCCATGCGCGAGTAGCTGTGCATCATGTTGGCTCAATAGATAGTCCCCTGTAGCAGATTCCTTGGCGGCAGAGGGCGTAATTTCGCCACGCATAAGTATGAGGCCATGCGTCGAGGCCAACTCGGAATAGAATGTCAACACTAGGTACGGCGTGGCGAAGGTCTGGCGGAGCTTGTACTCGAGCAGCGGAGTAAATATCGCTGTCGCCAAGCGTGGATTTGTTGTAGGCTTATCACTCTTGGATGATACTTGCGGTGAGAAGGGATCAAAGGAGGCAGGAGGCGTGGGCGGCGCCTGATAAAAATCCCACTGAAGTATGTAGAATTCATACGCCACATTCGCCTCCGAGTGGTTATCATTCGCATCGCTCGTCGTCGTCGCACGGGGCCGAGGAATAGGGAGGACAAACTTGGGATAACGCTGTGCGACGTTGAGTAGTGAGTTATAAGTCTCGCGCGGAAGAGATGCGCAAATAAAACCGCGGCCAGTCCCGCCCGACCGCGAAGCATGAAAGGCTGTCCATAGGGCAGAGACTTGTTCCGCGGTGTGGGGTTTCGATAACAGACGTTCCGTATTGAGTATTCCAGATAGAGGCTATGTCAAGACGGACCCGGCGAGTAATCAATACTATGCAATGAAAACATCGAAAAACACGCACCTTGATGGGAGAGCCGTCCTTACGGACCGACAAACCAGAAGGACTGTGTACCTGGTGCGCGTGTGTTTCTTGTACGCCATCTTTAACTGGTGTTCGCTCCACCACGCGGTGCGCCTCTGCTTCAATAGCATTTTGTCGCTCTTGTTCACGCTGCTGCTCTCGTACACGTGCATGCAGTTCCTCCACGCTCATACAGCGTCTATTCGTTCCAACCACGGTGTGAGACACACGCCCCAGCCGCACTTGAAGCAATTGTCGAAGACTACTTACTGTTGAGCGACTTTTCCTAACTGATCCGCATACTTGGACCGGTAATCGGTGATGTTCCTTCTCCATGGCCGCTGATAAGGACGCGGAGGTCTAGGAATGAGGACTTGCGCAGAGTACGCTAGGCATTTTGTTGAGGGCCGTAGGGATTGTAGCATCGATTAAGGGAATTGTGTCGTCCTCAGCTTGTTGAATGAGAGCGTGAGCGTGGAAATATTATGATAAGATTAAATATTATCGATTATCTCCGAGTCCTGCCACGCGCGCCGGCTCGGTCACGGTTCTGCTCACGTTCGGATTTCGGACGGTGTATCTCATTCTCCTTAGAAATGGCAGACTTAGTCGCTCTCCTAACATTTCCTTCTGTCTCAGACGGGTTCAGTGCTCTACGTTCGCTCATTCGTGACAGTCATACTACGTTGCCCAGCCTTCCGCTGAGCAAAGTTGCTCGCTTAGACGCAGACTCAGACTCAGGATCGGCATCAAGGTCTCGGGCAGGCGTACACCCAACTCCTCGATCGGTGGTTGCGGGAGGTCCCATTAGAGTCAGTATAAGTGGTAGCCTTCGTGAGTGTCCCCATTTTGTGAACTATTCCAGGCCGCCGAAAACGATGATCGTCGCAGAGCAACCGTATACTGAACATCAAATTGATGGGTCACTTGCCGTCTTGCGGCGTTGCATGCGCATAATTCTCACACGGGATCCCACAGACGCACTTCCGCTCACGTATGAATGCATCTATGCTCTTTGCCGAGACGCTGTGGTCATTCACCGTAATGGGGAGATACTCGGTGACATGCTAAAGAAAGAGCTTGATCAATCTGTCTCTCGTCTCGAGCGCGGACTCGCAGAGGATATATCTGAAGGCGTTGGCTTCGCACTGCCGTTTGCACACGCGTTGACATGGTTCGAGAAGCAACTTGGGCTCTTAGAGGACGTAATGACCTACCTTGACCGCGGATATTTAACACAAACAAAGGAAGGCGATGGCATGCAGTTCGTACCATAATATCTTGTAGAAGAACCTTAGATTTCGTTTTGCTGACGTGCTCGTAGACAACAGGCGAATAGTTTGCTATTATCGCAGATCTTTTACGACCCGCGGATCCACGAACGGGTGGGCGAAGCAGTCACCGAATGGCTAACGCTGGAATGGAAAGATGGGTCCGTCGAATGCCCGGTTCATCTATTTCCCTCTAATTCAGATGCAGCGCCGAACACGCCGCACGGCCGCATATTCGGACACTTATCCGTCATCTTCGAATTCACGCACAGTACAATGCCCATTTCGAGTCACCATATGTGAACCATCTCAGCGAGTACTACACTGAACAGGCCAAAAAAAGATCTCGTCCATCAGATGACCCGCTAATTTTCCTCGATTATTGCGCTGCCAAGACAACTGAGGAAACCGCTCGTGCGCGTGACGTTTTGCCCGACACAAGTTGGGAAGCCGTGCAAGCGACGACGGAAAGATCCCTTTTGCTCGACCACTTGGACTGGCTAGCGGATGGCGGTGAGCGTGGGTCTCCTTCCTACATGGGCACTACCTGAAGAATTTATTCTGTCCCAGTTATCGGGCCGCTTGTCGAGAAAAATGACGCTGAGAAACTGAGAACGCTCATCGCCATCTTCGACCGCGTAGAAGGCGTTCGAAAGCTGGTCCAAGGTTTTAAATCATTTTTGACCGTACGCCATGGCAGTCACCGTCGATCCTAACATATTTCTCATTTAACCGTAGAAAAAAGTCGCTGATATTGTATGCGACGTTGCTAAGGACGAGGAAATGGTCGAGCGGCTGCTCGAATTGAAGTCCAATGCCTCACTAACCTACTCATTCGCCATATCGTCTTCCTCCTGCAAAGATTTTCAATACGCGTTACACGACGCCTTCTCCGGCGGCTTTAAAAAACGCCGCAACAAACCGGCCGAGATGATTGCTCGTCACATCGACAAGCTAATGCGCAAGGGTCAGGGTCATGCCAGCGACGAACTGTTCAATGAACAACTCGATTCTGCCCTTGCTTTGTATCGATTTACAGCAGACAAGGATGTCTTTCGCGCATTCTATCATCGTGCCCTAGCAAAACGCCTCCTACTTGGCCGTAGCGCAAGCGACGATGCGGAAAAGGCCATGCTCAAAAAGCTTAAAGAAGGTGTGTAGTACCTCCTGACCACGGAGCTTCTAGTGACTCCAACGGGTTTTTGGGAACGCAGAGTATGACCCCGAGTTCGGGATGGGGGACCATATGTTCCGAGACCTTGCGCTGTCCCGCGACGCGATGTCGGAATATCACGAACGCATCGGCCCTAAACGTACGGCAGAGCAGAAGCTCACTGCAATGGTTCTACAACAGAGTTTCTGGCCGTTCTCTTCACGAATAGCCCAGGATGCCATTATCCCCGTCCCTGTGCGCCATCACTTTATTCTTCGTAGTTCCTCGTTCTTACATCCAATGCCAATAGATGCAAAGCGAGCTCGATGGCTTTGCCGCTTTCTACAATGAGAAACACCAGGGACACAAGATCGAGTGGAGTCATGCACTTGGTACGGTCAGCCTGCGAGCCCACTTCGCGGCGGGACAAAAAGAACTTTCAGTATCGCTCTATCAGGCGGTCATCCTTTTGCTTTTCAATGACATGGCCGAAATTTCGTTTTCCGACGTGAAGTTACACGCAGGAATCGGTGTGTATATGCTCTTGAACTGCATATCCATGCTCACCTCATTTATGTGTGCCCACTGCGCGTAATGCTCTCTTCTACTTTGCTGTTCATTCAGAGGATGCGGCGCTGCGATGCACGCTCCAAAGCTTGGCGTGCGGGAAGAAAAAGGTGCTCAAGAAACGCCCCGCTGGAAGAGATGTGAACGACGATGACGTCTTCATATTCAACGACGCGTTTGACGATCCGCGCGCAAAGGTGCACATTAACTCCATTCAAATTAACGAGACTGTAAGTGGTTCACTCTGTCCTTTTAGATGCGCCTCTTTGAGCACTTTACTCTCCCTGCGTCCACCCCCTTCCTCTGTAGCCCGAGGAGTCGCAGCGCACGCAGGGTGCGGTCGAGGGCGACCGGAAACATTACCTCGACGCGGCGATTGTGCGAGTGATGAAGGCAAGAAAACAACTTACGTATGAGCAAATAAAATTCGAAACAATTGAGACCGTGCGACGGCACTTCATTCCCGAAGTGACGAGTATCAAGCAAAGAATCGACAGCCTGGTGGAACAGGAGTATCTTCGACGAGACGACGAAGACCGGAGTCTTTTTTTCTACGTTGCATAATCTTAAGAAGTCGTCTTTTCACCCCACAGTATGGTTTTTGCTTCTCCTGGCGCTGCTCACTTGGAAAGTAGTATGTGCGGATCCCTTTCTGGTGATCCGAGCGAACCAACTACTCCAAAATTGTCTATTATGAGATTATGTGACGGTGCTAAGAACTTTTTTTCTCGGGTCCAAGCAAGGGATGTCTCGCACTCATAACGAGCTACGGCCGCCGACACAATGCGTAATGAACTGCGGTCTGTGGTCTGAGGGACGGCTATTCGTCCAGACCGACCGTCCAGGTTTACTATGTGCCCCCTACTTGAACCGAAGAGTCCAACAGAAAAGGCCCAGAGTCTTGGGAACGCCACCTTCGTAAATTGGGCGTAGAACTCGTGGCAGCACATGGCGCCTCACGGCATCACTTGACCGTGACCTGTCCCCGAAAACCCAAACCCGGCAGGTCATCCGGTCATCGGTCTTTGTGGGGCTCAGCCGTCATCAGCACTAACATCAGTTCCCTTTGTTGGTCCATTTTCCTCTCACACTCCTGGATAAAACTAATGCTGTAACTGTAACTTGAAAGTTTTCCCATAACTGGAAGTCGTAATCATAACATCGTCACCATCACGATCATCACCCATCGTCATTCGCCGCCGCAGCCGCCTCTCGGATCTCGGAATTTAGCGGGGGTCACGGGTGCAGTATTCGAGGATCACATCGATCAAAACGATCGACATGGGGATTGATGATGATGATGCCAGCATTGCTTGTCAACGGTCAACGGCTTTCAGTTATTTGCCAGTCGGCGTGTCACGATGGCACGACAGGCAGAAAGCCTAAACTAATGTTCCTTGACGAGATACAGTACACTTCACAACGTGAATGGAAGTGCTGCGCCAGTCATCTGGGCTTCTCATTTCATGATCCATTGGCAACCGTCTTCTAAATGCCCCTACAGCGTAGGTTTTTTTCACGCGCCTTTTTTCGACACCCATGTTCCTCTACAGTATATCCATGAGACATTTTCAGATACTTGGTCCAAATTTCTCTTTATTGCGCATCTGATGCGATCCAGATGATCAACGAGCCAGGAACCAACATACTGTATGACAGTGTATGTCACCGTGGATGGTATTGTTTCTCCTATAGAGAGCCGTTACGTCCACTGGAAAAACTGTGAGCCGCTGGGCTGCTCGCTTCATCATGAACGGGGCCTTAACTCACTTGTGTCGCACTCAAATTGGTTTCCGACATTGCGGTAATAAAATGTTCGTCGGTAACTGAAAACCTTACAAACGCGTTAGCCAGAGAAGAGGTGGAGAGAAAGTACCGCTTGGACCTAATGCCAGCTCTGTAGCAACGGCGATGATGGCCAATTGGGGTGAAGCCGAAGCAATGACATAACCGTTCCGCTCAGTGGAGAGAGAGGAGTCGCAAACTTGGTGCCACGCTCCCAACAGGACATCCAGACATAGATCTGAATTCGACGGCCACAGCTCACTTGAGATACCAAATGGAGGCCCTGGAGTGAAGCGAACAACCGCTTAGTGGTCCAGATCCCAATCAAAAGAAGATGAGATGCTGAATGAAATGACAAGTTCATCACGAAGAACATTTTGCCATTGCCCCTTCAAGACTGTGCGCATGTGGTAGCACGAGATGGAACCGCCTCACAGATACAAGGAAGAATCTTTCGCACCTCCTCGACTTCCGGAATCACGGAATTCGAACAATGAAAGCGGATAGCACCTCATACGTGAATACGTAAGAAAAGCACACCCCAAACGAGGAGTGTTGGAGCCGCCTTGATGACGCTAGACCTTCTTCCAAACGAAGACACCAAGAAATTGAGTTGTTTACGGGCTGGGAATGGAAGCGTGGCTGCACAACGACACATATCAATGTGTTAACATCACTGGAGGTGTTCTGGCTTTGGGTTCTCTAAGCTTGCGGTCTTATCGGGGCGCTAGAGGACCATTTCTGAGACAAACTGCAACCGTGCGCCAAACTCTGAAGCGTTGAAAAAAGCCACATCAAGATGCAGTACAGCGCCCTATCTGTAGATTGTCTCGACCCCGACGCCGCCACGTCAAATATTAGGGAAAAGAAGTTCCGCTGGGGGCTTCATTTGAACAGTTATCCTGGCTTCTCTATAGTCCGAAGAAAGTCCGCACCTAGACTCGATCAGAAACAAGGGGTTGATGCTGCAGCGAAGCCAATGCGACGGACACGGACGAAAACACGCGTTGAGTAATTGAGCAAAACGATACAGTACTGAAATTGTGTGGCGGTGGCGAGTCCGTTGCCAGCAACATCTTTGTTTATGACGATGGATGCTCTTTTTTCTACTGTTTTCGCGGTCTACGATCATCAATCAACGAAAGTCGGAGTTAGGTTTGTGCTGCGGTCCCTGTAACTGTAAGTGGGCACTTTTCCGGATTTACCATTATTCCGCTGCCCCTCAAGCGCTTGTACGATAAGAACTGGCACCGTGACTGAATCGTAAACTGTTAAGCAATCTAAAATAAAGTGTCACACCTGCCGTTAAGATGGAATCGCGTACGAAAACCGTAATTTTTTGCGGCACTTGTCGACTTCGGGGATGGGAGGATGGCGTATTCTGAGAGGGATTGGGGGTAATTGGATTCGTATCTCGAGCTCTCACAGTTTGAGCGAACATACGGCGCCTGGGAGCCGCTGCTCTGTCGGGGTCTTGTGCCAATCGTGTGCTCGGCTGTTGCCACCGTGACCATTCCTTAGATAACCAATTGTCCTTGCCATTTCGATCTCCACACGCGGATGCTGTACCAATATACAGTAAGCAGACCTTCCCTCTCCACGTGCAGACCTACAAAAATGGGGACTGAAGAGGAGAGTCGCCACCTCTGAGATCCCGCCTGCGAAGTCATGATAAAAGAGGAACACAATTCACGTTCCAGTGGCAAATTTCGCTCGCCCAGGCAGAGGGCTTAGCATATTAGGTTGATGGCTCCCGCTCATTGAAAACCCAGCGCCATTTTGAACGATCTACCGGGGCTTATCAAATGACCCAAAAGAGAGCGATCACATCGCCCTCTCTATGGAAAAACGCCCGATGGATGACTTGTTCTGTCAAGCGCCCGCGTCACGGTCGCGAGAGCCATCAATTTAGCGACAGAATCAATGGAGATCTGCTCACAGGCGATCGTCGGTGAGAATAACGGCGGCGGGGGTGCCCCGACGCCACCTTGGAACTCTCAAACCACACAATGACTGTCGCTCCAATGCCTTGGATCCCCGGTCTTTGGCTACCTGAATGGAAACCTGACCCCTTGGCGTCGTGAAATCACGCTCCGGCAGACTTCTCTATGTATGGCAAATATAGTTGCATGCTAAAAACTCTATGTTGATTCAGTACGAACCGGCATAAAATATCAATATTGTTTCGGCGTCCATCTTGCAGCCAGCGTCAGAGAAATTTGCGTCACTCCCCTGTCATCGTGGATTTCTTTTGTCCGGTCGGACGGGACTTGGATTACTTAGGTCCAAATGGCCTTTTCACAGAGTCGAATCCTCAACTGATGCAATCTAAAATGAGAAATGAGAGCACAGTGATATAACACAACACGTAAGAGTAGATTATGTTGGTGTGAAAGAATACTTCTGAGCCGCCTTGCGCGCTATGTACGATGGCCAGATCCATGACAACAATTGAGCAAATCTGAAGAACGCAGGGATAAAAACGATCTTCTCACGTGCATCAATTGCACGTATGCAGCGCTCCGCAACAACTTTACGCTTCAGGCCACTTTGATTTGGATCTTCTCGCATCGGCCCACCATCCACTGCCGAAGCTCGAAAGTTGCCCTCTATGGTGGCTGGAAGCACATATGAAAAATTCACCGAGGGATGTTCGATGGAAAGGGATTGGTATAAAAGATAGGATGCGGCCTTACTTGACCCGTAGATTGCTCGAGTCGGTGCGGGGATCACGGCACCGAGGGACGATATCAAGAGAACGGAAGGGGAGATGCTCGTGCTCCGCATGAAAGGAATCTGTGACGTGAGCGATCATCGGAGGAGTGAGGTCAAGGAGTAAACGAAGACAGACCATTGTTACTACAGAGAGTAAAGGCCCGACATAATTTCCCTTAATTGCGGCCATAGCAACGTCTTCAACTCGCCGAACACCATCCAAGCTGGGCTGTGTTACAGATGGGCCTTCTACACCCGCAATCTCCAGGATCGGACGCAAGGCAGAGACGCCAGCAGCGATGATTAGCGTGTCGAAACCACGCCACTCTTTAAAGAATGAAATTAGATACGGTATTGATATCAACGCCAGGGCCAGGGACTCACTTTCGCTGATTATTTCTCGTATGGAGATCAAATCTTCCGCTCGTGTGATGTCTGCAGAGATGGTGAGGACGAGGTCCGATTCGGAACTTGACGCCGCCAGAGCCTTGCATTCCGATCGCACCACCTCCAACTCTGTATCCCTACGCGCGACTGCGCAGACTTTGGCACCTCGTTCTGCATATCTGTGGGCAAGCGTGCGACCGACGCCAGAGGAGGCCCCCAAAATGATGACTCGCTCTGCTGCGGGAGGTAGGACCGCAGGCCGGAGATCGCACCGCTTGGCAAAATTATCGAGGATTGCCCAGAGTGGAACAAAGACGCCCAGAGCGATGGCAGCGGTGGCACCGATGGGATAGATTATGCTCATTATTATTGATCTTGAAAGTGAATACGGTGGCTCAAACGTTGGATGTCGATGACTAAGCAGAATATTTTCTGATGAGGTAATCGGGAAGGCCCGGAGCCGCGACGCCGTCACTCACTTGATGACTTCTCATCATCAATTATCGTCGCTAATAGGCCAGTCATTGTACAATGTCGACTCATTTCAACTAGACTGTGGTGTCATACTCCGGGATGTGCCCATCGCGTACAAGACTTGGGGATCGCTCAGCGAATCTGCCGACAATGTAATGGTCATTTGTCATGCATTTACTGGTAGTGCCGACGTTGAGGACTGGTAAACTCTGCCGGTGTTCTATCATTGCGGTTTTGACCAACGTTCGTTCAAGGTGGGGTCCACTCATGGGTGGAGGAAAGGCTTTTGACCTCAATCGTTTCTTCATTGTGTGCATCAATGTGATGGGCTCCCCCTATGGTACCATATCACCCATCACAACAAACCCGAACACCGGAAAGCCTTATGGGCCCGAGTTCCCAGCAACAACTATCCGAGATGATGTCCGGTGAGCAACTAGTTTTCGAATGACCTTATCGTTGTGATGACCGTGGTTGCTAGTTTGCATAAGTATGTGCTGGACTATCTTGGCGTCTCGTCGGTTGCCGTGGCAGTTGGCGGTTCGATGGGTGGCATGACCGTGCTAGAATGGCCGTTATGCACACCAAAGGGGTATATTCGACACATTATCCCAATCGCCACCTCCACACGTCACTCTGCGTGGTGTATCAGTTGGGGAGAGGCCCAGAGACAAAGTATCTACAGCGACCCCGAATACGCGGATGGGTATTATACAAAGCAACCCGCTTCAGGGCTTGCGGCCGCACGCATGACCGCATTACTAACTTATCGCTCGAGAGATTCCTTCGAAAGCCGATTCGGACGCACGCCCCAATGCACACACCCACCTGAAACAGCAGAAGTCGTAACGCCACCACGTTCTCGGCATTCGACTCCCACGGACGCTCTCACTGCTCACAATGACGGCCTCCGGAATGTGCGCACTTCGTCGAGGCCGTCATCAACATCTCCCGCTCCCATTTTCTCCGCGCAATCCTACCTTCGTTACCAAGGAAACAAGTTTGTAGCTCGTTTCGATGCTAATTGCTATATCCACATCACTCGCAAGCTTGATACCCATGACGTCGCACGAGGGCGTGGCTCGCAGGAAGCAGTGCTCGCACAGCTTCCTCCACGAGCTCTTGTCATCGGTGTTGAGACGGATGGTCTTTTCATGCTCTCGGAGCAGCGCGAAATCGCGGCCGGTATCCCTGATGCCGAACTTGTCGTGATCCAGTCGCAGGATGGGCACGACGGTTTTCTGCTCGAATTCGAGCAGATCAACACGCATATTTTGCGCTTCCTGAAGAGGGAATTTCCGGGATATTATCGGGATGGATCGAACGATGTGCCGACGGAGAGCTTCGAAATACGAAAGGCTAGCGTGTTTGGTGAGGCGGAAGTCGATCTGACACGCTGGTAGGTAGGTAGACTCTTCTGTTTAGTAACTGTCGGTATTTTTAGAGTGCGGCGGCCCTTGACAATTACAGGCATCTACTCAGTCCCAGGCGGTTATTGGATCTTCGCCAACAGGAACAACGGAAGTGCGATAACGTGGGAAAGTCGAGTCATAAATAAATAGCGTACAAGACAAATACATGATGAGATCCTAAGTTAGGGTACTTGCCGTGCTGGTATGGCTACGGTGGGTAAATAAGTGCTGATGCCGAACACAATTATACATGCATTAAACTCATTGTCCGATCTGTGTGACGCGTTTTCCATCGTCGATATCATCGAAAAATTGGCCAAGTTCACCCTTCTCAAACCCCATCGAGGTGCTCCACATGCTGTCTTGGCCTGCATTTGGAACCTTGAATGCAGGTAGTCCAGAACTTTGTTCGAAATTTAGGACGGAGGCTGACTGGGGGCTCGGGCCAGAAGTGTGTCCCTGTAACTCATGTTGGGGGTGTATATTATGTGGTTTTGGATGTGGCGTGGGAGACATGATGAAGGACGATAGATTATCCCCCTTTGGCGTTGCGGGCGCAGAAAAACTTGTGGTGCTTGACATAAGCGAAGTGGAGCCTTGAAGGCGCGCGCGCTTACGTGGGGGAGGATTCTGCAGAGACCGGTTAGCTGCCCACAGGATATGTGGAGATTGAGAGACGTCCACAGCAGGAGGTGGTAACACCTCACAAGGAGAGACAGACGGCTCTGGCTGCCACCCTGGATGTGGAGAGGTCACGGGGGTATATGGTTGTTGCGCCAGGAAGACCACAGCACGGGCACGGGCTAGCGCATTTGCCGTGCGCAAAGTCTGCCCCTTCTCATCTTCCTGCACAGGTGGTTCTGTGTATGCGGGTTCCAGAGCCCGAAGGACGTTCAACGCCTTGTCGGCAAACGGGCGTCCAACGAATCGGGTCAAATCAGCCGCAGCATGAGCAACGCTTGATCGAAGAGGCTGAAAATCTAGTCGGGTAGGATTCTCAGAAATGAGAAGCGTGAGGAAAACGGCGGCGGCGCAGACGTGTTGTGGGAGAGAGGAAAGATGGGCAACCACATTGGCCGCGTGTGGGCCGAGGGAAGTTGGGTATAGTTGGGTTCCCGTGGTTAGAAGAGCGCTGGCGGCGTCGACTGCCAGGGCCATGCTAGTCGCCATCTCGGGTGTTTCACCGCACATGGATCCAGTTCCACCGGCGTGTGCACGGTACAATGCAAAGCGTGCATGTAAGAATGCGAGCCGCAAAGCGGCACCCTGGACACCGGCGCGCCTAGTTGCCGCTAGTGGTGCCGTGATGCTCTGTGCAAGCGTGACATCGTCCATCGCGATGTCGGCCGGTAGAGCTTCGAGCCATTCCTGCAAAAGTCGGTCATGGTCCAGGACAGTGCCATAAGGCACGGGGCGTAGGAAGGTCGCATCCATGAGTTCTCCCATGAGATACGCCAGTCTGAAGAGAAGTATGTGCACCGTATACACGGGTGAGGACTTGTCATCGACGGTGTTATATGCCACTGGTAGTTGGGTATCGAAATGACGTGATGATATAGCGTACGGGCGGCCAAACATAAATGCATGCCATCTTGTTATCATGTTAATCCCACGAAGGGAGTGAGAGTGAGGAAGGGACATACCGATCGAGGAACACGATATTCCACCATGCCATGCGACGACGTTCTGCCGTCGCATTCGGTAGATTCCAGGTACCAGGGTCTCTATGTAAGCCCAACGCAGTACCGACGGCTGCAAGCTCGGCCCGCATTTGCCAGAGCTCCTCAGAGTCAACTGTCACAAGTGCGACGTAGTAGGACCGGGCGAGTAAGAGCTCGATACGATCAAGATCTCTTCCTGGAGTGGAAGGTCCATGTCGTCCCATGAGCATAAGGGCAATATTGTAGCATCGCGAGCCGAGCTCAGGTCGTACAGGCGGTTGACCGGGAGAAACACTATGCCCATCGGGTAGATGGAACACAGCCGTGGCAAGTAGCACACAGGCAGTGGCGAGCGTGATACGGCATGGCCAAATCCCTGACTTGTAATTCGACCAGCGCCTCATGAAGGCTACTGCATCGACAGGACGGTGTAACCATGTGCAATACTCAAAATAGTGATCAAGGAGCGCGTCAATAACGGCGAGGGGGGGCATCAGCCGCACGAGGTCGTGGTCCTGCTCATAGCTAGCCAATAGGGCTTTGGGACTATGGTGACCAGCCGATGATGATTCTTCTTGCTGATCCGGCAATGGCTGAATGTCGGGCCGTTAGAAATATATGAGTCCTTGTGTCATTACCTCCGACAATGATGAAACCCACCCGCATGCCAAGATAGGATATCCAGCCTGTCGGGCCGACACCGGGGTTGAGTTGTGTGGGCCAAGAGGAGAGAGGAGAGCTCAGATGAGTTAAGAGATTTCGCTGGGGCTGTGTTCGTGCCTCGCATGGCGGCGCATCAGATGGCAGCCTTGGAGCACGCTGCAGGGTGGTCAAGTGGGATTCAAGGAGCGAGAGAGACTGGCGGATTTTTCTGAACTCTGAGGTTGCATTGACAGTACTCGTGGATGATGGTTCATTTCTAGTGACACCAAGATCAGTTATGAGGACGTTCTTGGGTGAGCAGACTGGAGTGGGAGGCCTACGATGCGGCGGGAGACCCTCGTGGACTAGTTGATGGGTCCTTGTCTTCGGCGGAATAGCATAGCGATGCATGACCTATTATCACATCAAATCGCACATGATGTGAGCACTGTGCGTGCGTGCATGGAGAACATGATGACACTCGCCTCGAAGCACGCAAGACGAGCAGGGCCTGTTCCTGTTGTCCAAACAATCGGTCAGGAATTATAACAGTGGCAAGATAGGAGTATGGGACCGCACCGATCGCATTTAAGTTTGCTATTTCGACACGGTTCACAGTTGAGGATCTTGCGGGAGCGCTTAGTCAAGGGAGCCTGATCTGGAGGCGCAATGGAGGTGTCGCCTGACTCGTGCATAACATAACAACGGGCTTGAAAGAACAAAGATGAGCGACGTTAAATAGTATTGGGAGGGAGAGACAAACAGAGGTCTGAGCGCTTAAAAGGGAGATCGAGGAGGGAGATAAGTGGGGACCTTGTTGGGTAAAGCAAGGCCTGAGACATGAACCTTGTATGATTCTCGGGAGAAGTACCGTACGTACCTGCAAAGTTATAGTCAGGCCGAAGAAAATGAGAGAGAAGGAAGCCAGGGCAAGACGGCAGGGGTCTTATCAACCTATTACGCCGAACCAACTCGGCAGGGAACTGCAAAAACAAAAAATATATATTGCTAGGAATGAGTCTGTAACTTTGTGCGAGGTGTACCAAGATGGTCTCCCTTGATGCCCACATGGCACCGGACACCGGATGTGCCTGATTAAGTGAATATTCTTTGAGATCGAAGCAGGGATCTTGAGATTTGGGTGTTTTTTTTTTCTCTTTCTGTTTTCTAATCCCAATACGCCACGGGGGCTGTAACGAGCCTTCGCTACATTTCCAAGCCCCGATTCCGAAGTAGGATGACTACGGAGCGATCACGTGGCGGCGCAGTTGCCCTTTTCTAATTTTTTTTCAAAATATATTGGATTACATAATCGACACCGCCGCCACGTCTCGCGTGGCGACGCGATGCTCGGACCCAGACGAGCTCATCAACTTACCTCCTTCCTGGTCTCTCCCCCCAATCATGGCCCGCTTCTCTGCCACCTCAACCCCGTCCACATCACGGTCACGCACCCTAACTACGAAATTGAACTCTCGCCTCGGTCCTGGCTCCATTGTGGACATAGCCGGTCGCAAGCTGAAACTATCCCCCGTTATCGACACCTTATTTCAGTGGATGGCAGAGCGCCATGCGATTCACCAGCGTCGTCTCGCAGGCCGGCCATGGCCGTGGACTGATGATCCTATTTTGCAACAACATAACTTCACCAACGTCTTCCGTATATACGATCGCGTCACTCAGTATATCATTTGCAACGTCATCGGAGAGGGCGATCAAGACTTTCATGAAACCTGCTTCCGCGTGATTCTATTCCGCTGTTTCAACCGCATATCCACATGGGAGCTGCTGTTGGCCCACTTTGGCGAATTAACGTGGCGCAGCTTCAACCTCGCTGCGTATGAAAGTGTCCTCTACGAAGAGTATAGACGAAACAACAAGCTTTATGGCTCTGCCTACATTCTGCCAGCTCCCGAACTTGGTGGAACTTCTCTCGATGGGTCAAAAGGGAAAGCGAATTACGCAAATCATCTGCGCCTGCTCAAAGTGATGATGGAAACTGACCTTCCCGGCCAGCTTGCCCAACTATCCGAACTAAGCGATGCATGGGAACGAATCTCTATGTATCCCAGCATGGGCGCGTTCCTCTCCTTCCAGTATGTCTCCCCATTCCCCACCTACCGGCCTTTCTATCGTCTGACATGTACAGGCTCCTTCTTGATCTCAACATGATTCCAGAGCTGAGTTTTCCCGAGGATTGGGCGGTTTGCGGGCCAGGAGCAATATCGTGCCTGGTCAAAATCTTTGGGCGCGAAGTGATGGGCGTGCATGGAGAAGCACTAAAGTGGTTACATCAAATGCAGGACCTTCACTTCGACCGGCTAGGGATATCCCGTGAGCGCCGACCGCGCATCGGCTCCACCCACGTGCTCTCGC
>QFEZ01000144.1:0-16374 GCA_003316425.1 Russula lepida
CCCGATGGCCTTTCTTGTCATGAACCCACTGAAGGGGAAGAGAATGATGAAGATCTGGAGGAATGGATTGACCATATGCTTGCACTCAGAATCTGGGTCTCTGGCTGGCTTGACACACCCCACGTTGTGCTCATTCTCTCCCTCTCCCACATTCTCATCATTGACACCTTAGCCTCTGATAACCTTACCAAGTTCCCAGTTTCAGAGAAGGCACTCAAAGCTGAGGAAGATTTAGCGTGTGTTGGGCAATATCTGTCTTCCCTATGCCTCCCACTGGACCTAGACAACAAAGCTCATGCTCGGCTTCTCCAAACTGCGGCTAGGTTCTTTCTCCTGGATGGATGACTCTGGCGGAAACAAACTCACAGGCGACACCAGCTGTCACAGCCCTCTTTGACGATCTTATAGAATCCCTACCTGAAGAGCTTGTTGGAGGAACTCCCAAACCTCCAAGCATGTCACGACCTGATGTATGGCCTCTCCCTATCGCACAATTAACAGAGGTTGATGAACAAGGCCAACCTATTGGTGAAGACAGCTCAGAAGATAGTGGAAGCATAGAAGCAGACAATCCCATGTGGGATCCCTTACTCACGGGTTGGACAGGACCTGGAACGTACAAAGGCAAGCTAATGGAATGGGCTAGAAGAGCCTAGAAGTATAAGGATTATCCTAACACCTATCACCTATGGCCTAACTCCCTATTCAGCTGACTATAGCCTAGACTGTTGATATCATGATTCATCAGCATCTAGAGGGTATTGCATCATTGGAACAGGCCTCATGGTAAGATCCTTTATTGCTATTCGTTCCTTGTTACCTTGCTATGTCACTTCTACCTTACTGCTTACTTATCGCTTTGCTATTGGACTATATCTTTCCCTTGCACTTCTTATCTTTCCCATACCTTCATCTATTCTGTTCTCTTGCTTATTAATCGTCTCCTATGCTTACTATTCTTGCTTACTTTCTTGTGTACTACGCTATCTATTCTTCTCATGTCTCTACTCTTTTAGTTCTCTTTCTACTTACAGTTATTGTATGCTATTTGGTTCCTTTGTAGTATAAGTACTGGCTTGGTTCTGGTCTGTGGAACCCAAGTCGATTCTCCTGTTTGTATACTGGGAATTGTATCAGTTCTTCCCCTATCAAGTTGATCCCTTATCTTGTGGTCTATTCCCTCTTCTTTGGAATACGACTTGTCATATCACAGCATTTGGACATCGTAAAAGCCTACGAGTCCCTTCTTTACACAACCATTAGACCTAAACATTGTCTATTGGGTTGTCCTCTGAGTGCGACTTGGATCCTCGCATCGATCAGATCAAGCGGCGGTAACATTAGAATCGACTTACTTCTACACTTCTTCTCCCTACTACCAGATGAAGAGTTCTTAGAAGGTATCCCTCCCCACGGATATTCAAAAACAAACAATCTTTATCCCTACTCCCGGATCGTAACATGTCCCTCACCCAAGGACCAGGACCACTCATCCGAGAGCGAAGAGAAAAGTCATGCCCACTGTCAAAGAAGCAGCGAAGAGAATCAAGTCCGCTCCCAAGTGTTGAATGAAGAGAAACAGTCAAAAGCAAAGCCAAGGCAATCGAGCCAGCATATATTACAGCAGCACAAGTCGAAGAAGACAATGCCTGGGAAACAGACCCAGAAGATACCAAGGAACCCCTCGAAGGTCCGGCAGAAGAAGCCAATGAAGTGGAGTCCCTTCAAAGTCAGGACCCAGGTGTAGGCCCATCAAGGCACTACGAAGATGACTTATTAGAGCAGTCGCAACAACAAGAGCCACTACAGGAAGAAGATGTATTTCCCTTCCCTTTATTCTATGGCAATTCAGAAGACGTCAAACACTATCTGGACGACACATGCGCATACATACAAGATGAAGGCCTCTCCCCTTATGATGCTATCAATGTATTTCTAGCAGGGATGGATGGCCGGGCAGCAAAATGGTGCGAAGCTGCAGCGCAAATGATGGAGCACATCACCCCTAAGCATTCCCTTTCTCATGTATGGAATGCCTTTACCAAAAGTTTTGAAGAAGAGTTCGCCCCTAAAGAAGGGCAAGAACAAGAACAAGAGCAGCAAGAGGAAATCGAAGGCAATGCCTCTTCTATTCAATGGGGAGAGAATGACGATGAGTATGGCAATATGGAGAACAACGAGGACAATCCCTCAGAGCTACTAATAAACCTGGAGCAGGAAATAATGGAAGTAAAATTCCATTTGGCCAGAATTGAAGAACAATATGCAAGTCTTCAATGGCCACACAATCAACAATCACTTTCTCCTCCTCCCTCACCCAAAGAACAAATCCGTGCAATCATCAAAAAGTCAATAAGCAATGGCCATATCAAAGCAGCAAAGGAAGCAATTGATGCCCTACCCCCGGCACAAAAAGAAGCAATGGTGGAAAAGATTGGTGTCATGGCAAAAAAGGATCAAGTTGCAAATCCATCAAAAGGCAATTCTGTTTACGTTCCCTTCAGACTCAATATCCTGGAGCGAGAAACCCAAGCAATGGCGCTACTGGATACTGGCGCAACTCACTGTTTTATAGACTTCAAGTTCGCTAAATGGCTCAAGCTCCCTATCCATGCCTTGGAGCAACCTATCAAACTGAAAAATGCGGACAGCACCGGAAATAGTAGTGGCCAGATACGATACGAGGTTATTCTTTTCTTGGACAAAGGCTCTACCATGCGACAATACAGATTTCTCTGCTCTAACATTGGCAGGAGAAAAATGATCTTGGGTTACCCCTGGTTTGAAGCAGAACAACCGGTTATCAACTGGCGTATGGGTCGATTAAACGACCAGCATTCCCTTAACTTCACTACCCAGGAAGTGGAAGACGCCAGGCGATTAAGGGCCAAGAAAACAAGATTCGCCCAAGTCGCTTATTGCAATGTCCTCGAAGCTGAAGAGGAATTCCCTACAATAAATCCTGCAAAGCTCAAAAAGAAAGCCAAATTGTATCCATGTCAACACTGCAAATTTGTAGCCAAACAACTGTACAATTTAAAAATTCATACCCTTATGCACAACACCGAGAAAAATCGACGATGGGAATGCAAACTATGTGGAAGAAGAGTAACTAGAAAGCATGATCTAGAACGGCACCACAAAAACTGGCATGCTCCTGGAGCAAACAGGGGAAAACACCCAAATCGACAAGCATGATCCCCTATACGAATACTGCCCGTTACATTGCCAGAAATTCCTGCACAAGATGGCCTCCCCTCTGCTTGCCAATCTTGTCTTGCCAACAACCATTCTACTGCATTCTGTCCCCTCTTTAAAGATCCCCTTCTTCCCTGTTTTTCGCTCTCTCTTCCTTTAACAAGTCAAACATTGGATGAGGGCATCCAATCTAACAAGGAGGGTAATGTCACAGCCCTCTTTGATGATCTTATAGAATCCCTACCTGAAGAGCTTGTTGGAGGAACTCCCAAACCTCCGAGCATGTCACGACCTGATGTATGGCCTCTCCCTATCGCACAATTAACAGAGGTTGATGAACAAGGCCAACCTATTGGTGAAGACAGCTCAGAAGATAGCGGAAGCATAGAAGCAGACAATCCCATGTGGGATCCCTTACTCACGGGTTGGACAGGACCTGGAACGTACAAAGGCAAGCTAATGGAATGGGCTAGAAGAGCCTAGAAGTATAAGGATTATCCTAACACCTATCGCCTATGGCCTAACTCCCTATTCAGCTGACTATAGCCTAGACTGTTGATATCATGATTCATCAGCATCTAGAGGGTATTGCATCATTGGAACAGGCCTCATGGTAAGATCCTTTATTGCTACTCATTCCTTGTTACCTTGCTATGTCACTTCTACCTTACTGCTTACTTATTGCTTTGCTATTGGACTATATCTTTCCCTTGCACTTCTTATCTTTCCCATACCTTCATCTATTCTGTTCTCTTGCTTATTAATCGTCTCCTATGCTTACTATTCTTGCTTACTTTCTTGTGTACTACGCTATCTATTCTTCTCATGTCTCTACTCTTTTAGTTCTCTTTCTACTTACAGTTATTGTATGCTATTTGGTTCCTTTGTAGTATAAGTACTGGCTTGGTTCTGGTCTGTGGAACCCAAGTCAATTCTCCTGTTTGTATACTGGGAATTGTATCCGTTCTTCCCCTATCAAGTTGATCCCTTATCTTGTTGTCTATTCCCTCTTCTTTGGAATACGACTTGTCATATCACAGCATTTGGACATCGTAAAAGCCTACGAGTCCCTTCTTTACACAACCATTAGACCTAAACATCATCTATTGGGTTGTCCTCTGAGCGCAACTTGGATCCTCGCATCGATCAGATCAAGTGGCGGTAACACCAGCTCTACATTCCCTCCTCCCAGCATCTTCACCTTGTCTGTGAAGCACACAACAAGCTTGGTCATAAAGGTTTCTATTCCACCCAATGCACCCTCCTTGACCATTTCTGGTGGCCAGCCCTCCAGCAAAACCTCAAGTGGTACATTGATACTTGTCACTAGTGTCAGCTTCACCAAACTACTAGAGTCTGCATTCTGCCCACAGTTGCCCTCCCTGCACCCCTCTTCCACAAACCCTACATCGACATGATGTTCATGCCCCCCACCTCTGGCTTCCACTATATTGTCCAGGCCCACTGCTCACTCACTGCATGGCTGGAATGGTGTGTGCTCTGCTCAGAGACTGGCCATACTCTAGGGTCCTTCATCTTCAAGGGGCTCTTGTGTCGCTGGGGAGCAGTCAAGGAGATTGTTACTGACAACGGTACAGTGTATGTTGCCACACTCGACTGGCTGGCATGCAAGTATGGGATCCATCACATCTGGATTTCAGCTTACAACTCCCAGGCTAACGGAGTCGTGGAACGTCAGCATCACACCATCTGTGAGTTGCTTATCAAAACCTGTACAGGTGATGTCCCAAAATGGCCTACCTTTGCACCACTCGTTTTCTGGGCTGACCGCATGACTACTTGCAAATCAACCGGTTACTCCCCCTTTTTCATGACTCACAGCATCAAGCCGATTCTCCCCTTTGACATCACCCTAGCAACCTTCCTTGTCCCCAACCTCTGCCGGCCACTTTCCACAGCTGAACTCCTGGCCGTCCATGCCTGTCAGCTCCAAATGTGGCAAGCTGACTTGGACAACATCCACAAGCAAGTCCTCAAAAGCCAGTATGCTTCAGTCCAGCAGTTCGAAAAACAGTACCACAACACCATCAAGGACCATGACTTCAGACCTGGCAGACTTGTACTGGTGTGCAGTCCTGGAGCAGACTCGGACCTCGTGGAGAAGACAAAGCCTAGGTATTTTGGGCCAATGGTTGTGGTGAGGAGGATGAGGAACAGCACATACCACCTGGTGGAGTTGGATGGAGCAGTTTTGAGATTACACTATGCTGCATTCAGACTTATTCCTTATTTTTCTCGCTCATGGTCTTCCATTCCAGTCACATGCATCTTGGACAGAGAAGCTCTCACCACTATCGTCAAAGAAGAGGCCTCACACAGCAATGGTGTTTCGGAAGGTGGTGATGAGACTTGACTGGGGATGGCCAAGATTTTCGGCCCCTGGGAGATGTAAGGAGAGTAGTGCAGCCCATGGCCATTCTCTTCCTAATGCCTTCTCTACAATATTCTGAGTCTTCCTGATACACCTGCGCTCAAGATCTCCTTCAACCAAAGCCCTGAACCTTCTCGTCCCAGATCACTAGACTCAGAGTGGTTGGCTGAGGGTTATTCCTCTTCTGCTTCCCTGCTACATTGTCTCTTTCACTTCCCTCCCTTCTTTCTGACACTTTATTTCATTTCTGCCAGTCTTGGTCCCATTATATCCAAGGACAATCCCCTTCATTTTACCCCACTCCATGTCGCTCCCAAGTTTGTCTGATTCCTTTCCACAATGCCCTTTTTAAATTTGATTCAGCCCTCTTGTAATGCATTTATCGTCCCCTTCCCTGCAATCGTTGACATCTCTTGCCACGCGAATGTCTGCTTGTAGTATCGGACTGTATGTTTTGATTGTCACGTGATCTGTGCACCTTGTGGCCACTGGCCGCGCGTCGTCTCTCATCTTTACATTACTTCCCTTTTCTCTTTTTATTCGCATTAACTCACACTAAAACCTCATAAGGGTTCATTCATAGTTAAGCACTGATGTATTTAAATCGTCTTGACCATTGAAATGCAGTAGCGAAGTCCCTCTTCCCTCCTGTGTGCTTTTGTCCTTCAACTCTCTTCTCTCTCCCCCCTTTCTCTCAGCTTTGAAGGATTACTTCGGATTTGGACCACCGTGTTGCCGTAAGTATTCCCTAAAAGTGTCTCTTACTGACCTTTGTCCCCCTTTTCTTTAGCTTGTGGGAACCGTACCGCACAGACTCACAGCGCCCTCACGCGCTTCACCTTTGTTGAATGCTGATCCTTTCCCTCTTTTCTAGCCTCTTTCCTCTGGAACCAGTATGCCACTCCGAGGTTGAGGCATTTCAGCAGCCTGACAGCAGGGTGACTCGGAGCAGCAACCAGACCGTGCCAGTAGTGGCCCGGTAGGATGCACATGTTGGACATTTAATCATGTTGCAGCACCCTCGAACCAGCACATTGTATCATGGTGGGCAGGTAGTTCTCAATAGTAATAAAACAATTAAGCGATTTGCTACCAACCTCTAATATGACAGACAACAATTGTACGTTAGTTATGTACTCCATAGGAACTCTAATTAATAAGGCACAACCAATGTACCACCCGTGTTTCCAGGAGAGCCACTAGATGTAAAGTTAAAAATGACTAAAGCTAATATAGAGACTACGTACAATGAATCCACTCCTCGGTCGTTGCTGTCACATGACTCATTTCTCTGCGCCGCCCTCTATGTCACGATCACAAACAAGGTTCATGGCCATGGCCAGCTCGTGTGGCTTTTCACGCAGCTGCCCACTGAAACTCGAGTCCAAATGATTCGCCTGTGGCGTCCAGTGCTGCTCGTGGGCTTCGTGCGCAACCACCTGAATACCAGCGAGGGGTCTGGCTGCAGTAGAGGTACTATTGTTCTCAAACACAATTCGACCACTTGTCGGGGTGACTTTCTGTGGGCTACCATGACGTTGAACAAGTACAGTGAGCACGGAACAGAGGCAGGAGCGAATACTAGTTTCTTACACATCAGAGGATAAGAAGTCGGACAGAGAGCGATACATCCGTGTGGCAGCAATTGACATTGTAGTTACCCAGGGTAGCTGGAACATCTATTATTTTGCGGAGATGGGTGATAAATTATCACTGCTTTCTCACTATTAACAAATATAAACTTACAGTGTTCAACGTCTCTGCAATTTTGAGCCAACGTCAACATCTTTATAATCGACAATGGTGAAAACATTTTACGGTTAAGGTTCAAAATAATGAACACCTACATGAGAAATGGCGATGAGCAAAAGAGGGAAGGTGTAAAGAGATACATTGACTGACCGTCGGCAAGAGTTCGGCGGTGACGGCAAGCAAGAGCCAAACAACACCCTTACAAAGGAAATACACTGGTGAATCGAGAATACGGTAGAAGCACTACAAGCCTACGTGGTTCCACAAGAGGCGTCCTAAACCCATCAGACCATCACCCCGACGGCGCAGGCGGTACAGACCGAAGAGCATGATGAGAATCAAGATGATGTCATCAGCAAATGTAGTGATGGTGCTGAGTCTGATGCTGTCCAGTTGGAACACACAGCCCCAGCCTACCTCCCATGAAGAGCGGAACTGTAGATCAATAATGTTAGGTAGGTTTAAACAAGTGACATGGACAATTATCCACTCGCGAAACACCTGATACCGCATTAGATTTGCACAGGACCCTCCCCAGAGAGAGGAATAGACTAACCTTGAATGAGGAATGCAATGGTGGTCAGCCATACACCAGTCACAAGAGCAACAATAATCTTATTCCGATTCCAAATGGCGATTCTGGCATCCTTCATGAGCTTTGCAAAGGCCACTGCAAAAGAAGACGTACATGCGAAGCACGATCAACAGTGAAGAGGCAGCGAAGGCTAGGTAACCCAAGATCTAGTGAGAAAGTGATAGAAGGGGGCTAAGGGCCCTGTTCTCGAAATTTCTGCTGTGTTTGGGCACGCACAAACTGGAAATCGATCACGATCTTGGGGGAAGGGCTGGTAAAAAAACGGGTATAAGGACGTGGACGAATGACATGGCACATACCAGACAGTTGACTGGGGTCGTCACAGAAATGCTAAATATATTTAGAGCCACAGCCGCGAGGGTGGCCAATCGGGTAAGAGAGTAGAGCTACTACCATACGAGCAATCAGTTTTGCACTGAAGTGTCGCAAAGCAAACAGAAAAAGGAGAATGATTACTGACCCATATTGTCCAACGGTATGGGCGACGCCCTCGGATGACATCCCACTCGTACTCGAGAGTGGTCACAAACTCCCAACTAGGAGTGAGAAATTGAGTCATATGAGAGATCGGAGCGACGGAATGTCAATGAGAGGAAGGCCCACATGAAGATGCCATCCACAAGATACCAGAACCCGTCGACTTGCCCTGGAAGATGTGTTCAGTTATCTTTTGACTTCGAGAGAAAGGCCGAGGAGAACACGCACTAGATTCCTTAGCAATTACGCCAGGGTCATGGAAGTTAACCATCTTGAGGCGAGCAATGGGGTAGATAGTAGTGGACTTGGTTCCTTGAAATAATGACTCTTCCCATGACAGTGACGCCACGTAGCTTCACATATATAGCCGCTGCGCGCCTGATTATCAGTTCTGGTGTGATTGTGATTGGTCGGGTGGTTGACAGGAAGGAAGCAAACAAACATACGGACCGGTGGGATGCACATGGGCTATGTCATACAGCAACGGGTATACAGTAAGCCGCTTCAGCCTTCAAGTTGGATCCGGTTTGATTCTTGTCTATTTTCATTCTCCCAAGGTATAATAAACATAGATGTAGCAAGTGTGGTCGACGTACCTCAATAGGTTCAGCTCTTCGTTGGTGCATAGCCAGGGCCAGGGGGCGTCAATAATTTCTCAGCGCAAAATCAGTGCAAAATCAACAGTTTCACCCGGGTTGGATGCATTTTCATCAACTTCTCGACGTTCGCAACTTTTCACTTCTTTCGTGAAGTTTTCTTGCTAACAAATCATCGATCATTCCTGTTCGCTAGGTAAATTGCCGTTCTCGTCGCTTCTCCAGCGGTTCCATGACCAATTCGCTCCGCAAAACACATGCTCCTCTGGGGCTAGCTCCAAACCTGAAGCTGCTGGTGCCCCTACCCCTGAATCTTCCCTTTGCTTCAACCGTGTCCATCATAGTCAATTCCATGTGGCGTGTCTGAGTCGCCGAGTCTCCGGTGCCCTCCATGGTAAGGTGCAGACAAACCACTGTCCCTCCTCTTGCCCTACTTCTGGACCTGGCCAGCATATGCGCTGATGGCATCACAGAAAAAATCTCCATTAGTGCATATGCAGATAGTGCGAACGAGAATATGCTCAACTAGCGGCTCCTCTCGCCGCCGCACAGGCACCAACGCTCGTGACCTGTGTATGGTCCTACTGACTCATGGAAGCTGTAGACCTCCGCTCGGCCGATGCCATCCTCTATCGTCTCACATCCATATCACCCGGGGGCCATCTTTTGTAAGTCACTGGAATTTACAACTTGAGGGCCGGAGTTTACTTTATCCGTCGTTGATGGATGAACCGGGTCAATATACTACGCGGTGATGTCAAATTTATTGACAGTGCTTTTGGGATGGTTTCAATTGAGGAAGTGCAATGCCATCTGCTCGCGGCATTGCCTTACACAACAGACTCATTACCTCATTCAACATGGAACCCCGTCCGAGTCATAAACACGGAGGCCTGCTCTCCCATCAAATACCCCCGCATCGCCCCCGGTTTCTTTTTCGTTGAGGTCGGCTCCCTCCTCTTCCTCTTGCTTGCAGTCGAGCCCTGATGTATCTAAACTGACTCCTCGACAATAGACTCCAGAGTCCTTTTTGCCTCGCTTTTCGTGTATGCCAGCCGTCTCAGGAAGCTTTTGTCTTTTTCTCTTTCCTTCTTAATGTCTCTCCACTTGAACTCACTTACGCCACCCTGCGGCGTTACAGTGCTGATGATCTGTACGGGCAACAGATCGGAGCCGATACTTCCTTTTCCCTTTTAGACAGTGGCGTTGGCAGCGGTGTTTCAAGGTCAAATTGAAATGGAACCATCGAATGTCTATCACATCCACTCCAGCCACCAAAAAACATGACCAATGCGCATATGATTGTACCACATCCTCGTCGAGGGCTGATACTGAAGCGCGGTTGGGTCGCGCAGGTGAATCTGAACAGAGATTGAGTCTAGAGGTGGTGAGAAAATTAGCACAAGATGGGGTGAGAATACGCACGACGGCTCGTTGCCTGGGTTTCGGGTACGGTATGAGTCAAAGTGCGATGAGATAGTGATGAGATCACCTTCCTGATGCGGTCCGGGTCTCCGGCTGCACGTGACTCGTACGAAGTGTAGGACCACGGCGGGGTTTCAAGTGAACTCGCATGGGCCGACCAAGCAGAGAACTGCGAATCAACGCCAACTTATGTACCGTCCATCAAATAGGATGAGGTCCGATTGGATGTCCCCTCGTCGTATTTATCTTGCTGTACGACTTGCAAGCCAAGGATGCGGACAGCGCCAGGCCGAGGCTCGTGGCTACTGCGTGGTTGTGTCGTCGTAGGCACGTGCAAGTACACTTGCTTCGAAGGATTTCAGCCGTGGACCATGTCCAGCGAACGCCTCATCATCACACACCCCCACATTGACCCAGGCTAATCTTGCTATCTAACGTCTCGTCGCTGATCTTCGATATTATGAAATCGTGTCAGGAGCTATGCTACACACGTTGTACCACCTGTCGTAGACCCTCGAACCATGACCCCAACGTGGAGGAGAGTCTTGCGTCACCAACCTACCTCACAATCTCTTTGAAGACTCCCATCGTGCGGCTTTGGCCTTAACGGCTTGTTTCACGAGAAGTTTCTTTTTCTGACTGATAATGAGATTGAGCGGATGTCCCGAACGTCTTGGACCAAAGGCTATCTGCCCTTATGCCGGGGGCGATATCCAACACAAAGCTTTGGGTACCTCGACTCTCTGAACTCTCTGAACTGCTTAATAAATTATAACATTAGTTTTTCACCCCTTCTCAGGGCTGATGGCGCATTGCAACCGTCAAGCTGGAGACCATTTCCACGACACCCACACGCCTCGCTCTTTCCGGTTGGAGATGAAGGTTAAAAATCTGCCGGTGTCCTGCCAGTGATCATACTGTATACTTTGGATTGTCGATAGATTTCCGCGCATTGAACTACGCCACGAGCCACTCAGAGATCCATACAGATCCAAAATGCCTGAAGCTAATACAGTAACTACATGCAAACGTGACAACGTGAAATATTCGGCCAACTAAGGAAGCTCAGGTAAGCACATAATGACTAGACTACACCTCGTCATGGTACAAATCGATCCACTCCGGGCTCCGGGCATTGCAATCACATGACTCATTTCTCCGCACCGCCCTTCATGTTATGATCCTGTGTGGCTTTTCGTGCAGTTGCCCACTGAACTCGAGTCCAAATTCCTCGCTTGTGGCGCCCAGTGCTGTTCGTGGTTCTCATGCATAGCCACCTGAATGCCAGTGAGGGGGAAGGGTGCATTAGAGGTGCCATTATTCTCAGACATAATTCGACCACTTGTCGAGGTGATTCTCTGTGGGCTACCATGACGTTGAAAAAGTACAGTGAGCACGTAACAGAGGCAGGAGTGAATCCTAGTTTCTTACAAATCAGAGGATAAGAAGTCGGACAGAGAGCGATACATCCGTGTGGCAGCAATTGACATTGCAATTACCCAGGGTATCTGGAGCATCTATTATTTGTGGAGATGGGTGATCAATTATCACTCTTTTCTCACTATACTATTGACAAATAAAAACGTACAACGTTCAACGGCTCTGCAATTTTAAGCCAAAGCCAAGCTCAGTCAACATTATTCATAATCAACAGTAATGAAAAAAAAAGGTTTTACCATTGAGGTTCAAAATAATGAGCACCTATATGAGAAATGGCGATGAGCAAAAGGGAGAGGCAAAGAGATACATCGACTAACCATTGGCGAGAGCTCGGCAGTGATGGCAAGCAAGAGCCAAACAACACCCTTACAAAGGAAATACACTCGTAAATCGAGAGTACGATAGAAGCGCTCCCAGCCTACCTGGTTCCACAAGAGGCGTCCTAAACCCATCAGACTACCACCATGATGGCGCAGGCGGTACAGACCGAAGAGCATGATGAGAAGCAGGATGATATCAGCGGCAAATATGGCAATGGTGCTGAGTCTGATGCTGTTCAATTGCATCACACAGCCCTGGAATACCTTCAATGAAGAGTGGAACTGTAGATTAATAAAATTAGATAGGTCCAAACAAGTGACATGGATGATTATTCACTTGCGAAACACCTTATACCACACTGCATTTGAATAGGGCTCTCCCCGCCAGAGAGAGGAATGAACTCACCATGAGTGAGGAATGCAATGGTGGTCAGCCATACACCAGTCGCAAGAGCAACAGTAATCTTATTCTGGTTCCAAATGGCGATTCTGATAAACTCCATGAACCTTGCAAAGACCGCTCCAGAAGAAGACGTACATGCGAAGCACGATCAACAGCGAAGAGGAAGCGAGGGCTATGTAACCCAAGATCTAGGGAGAAATTGATAGAACGGGGATAAGAGCTCTGTCTTCGGATTATCTGGTGTTTGGGTACGCACAAACTGTAATTTGATCGTGACCTTGGGGAAACGGGCTGTTAGAGAATGGGCAAAAGGACGCAGACAACTGACATGGCACATACCTCGCAGTTGACTGGGGTCATTGAAAAAAGGGTATATATATTCATAGCCACAGCCGCGAGGGTGGCCACGCGGGTAAGAGAGTAGAGCTACTCCCACGCAGCAATCAGTTTCGCACTGAAATGTCGCCGAACAAACAGAAAAGGAAGAGTAATTACAGACCCATATCGTCCACCGGTATGGGCGACGCCCTCGAATGACATTCCACTCGTAGTCGAGAGTGGTCACAATCTCCCAACTAAGAGTGAAAAATAGAGTCATATGACACGTAGGAACGGCGGAATGCCAATTGGAGAAAGGCCCACATCAAGACGCCATCCAAAAGACACCAGAACCTCTCAATTTCCCCTGGAAGATGCGCCAAGTTACCTTCTGGCTTCGAGAGAAGGCTGAGGAAAACACGCACTATATTCTTTATCAATTACATCAGGGTCATTGAAGTTAACCATCTTGAGGCGAGCAATGGGGTAGATAGTAGTGGACTTGGGTCCTGGGGATAATGACTCTTTCCATGTGACGCATAGTAGCTTCGTATATAGCTACTGCGCGCCTGATTATCACTGGCACTTCTGGTGTACTTGACGGGATGATCGACAGGAACAACATACGGATGGGGCTCGGCGACGTGTCGGACATTTAATCGTGCGCAACCCTCGATCAAACCAATACAGGGTATATTTCTACAGAGCTTACCGTAATTCTTCTTTCCCACATCTACTCGACAGATATATCTCTAGGTGGCAATGGTTTTAAGAAATAAAATTTTATTTTATTTACAACGCTGTTGGTGGCACGGTTCAGTCGTACTGGGTAGCACGACCACGCAAGTCAAGACCAGAGAGATCACTACATCAGAGTCCCACATCATGTGCGCATTCTACTTGACACCTGGTTTTATGGAGAGTGCTGCGAGTACGTGGTGTTCATTTTAGATCGGCGCTGACGGCGGAGTTTCAAGGTCAACTTGAAATTGAACCGTCGAAAGTCTAATAAGTTATCAGGTCCATCAATTGACGACAAAAATAACATGATATGATCAATACATCCTGATCGAGGGCTAGTACGTAGTTGGTTGTTGTTTTGGTAGATTTTGACGTGGCTGTCCACATCAGTAAGTTTACACTTTACTATTCAACTTTTTGCGACTTTTCTGCTTGCCACAAGTTGAAATGGCTAATAGCTAATAGTTACTAACAAGGTTACTATGGTGAATTGAAATAAGCCATTCAGTTTACCCGCTGTCAAAGCGGCTTTCTACGAAATTAGGCCTAACTTTTCTGCTTGCAGCTTTAGCCGCTTTTTTCGCTTGCCACAGCTTGCCACAATTTGCCACAGCTTGTGCAAGCAGTAAATAGCAAATGTTAGGTCTTCTGATGCAGGTAGAATCTGAGAGTGACATGGTCGAAGGCGTTTACAGCCGCGCGAGGTTGATGATGCTCATAATACAAAAGTGATAGCTTTGCATGTTCAGCCCCATGGCGAACATCGGATCGCGAGGACGCTGCTTGGCAGAATCCGCGGACACAGATGTGCCCTCGATTCCTCGGATTCACTTATGTGTTTCCACCCAATTTTTTCCACCCCTAGTGGGCTTTGTGCTCACTTACGATACCACCTCCCCCACGGACACATGACTGACACTTTAGTTTACCCATTCTTTTCGCGTTTTGTCCCCATCTCAAATACTATACTGCCGACTCCACTTTTATTCGATTTGATAGCCTTTACATTCATCCATGCAGCAGCCGACTGATTGTCATAGCAAACGCGACGGCCACCGTGACGACGCATCTGTGCCGCATCACTGGCACAGGCACATGTTCTGCCGGTTGTCATCCATCAACTGCATGACGAAACTCTCAAGATCCCTCCCTCCTTGTTCTCAGTCCTGCTTCTCTCAATGGGAGTTATGGGACAATGAGGTATCATTTTACAAAGCTTAGGATAAGGTGTTTTTATTCTCCTTGAGACTTGGGCTGAACGTGCTTTGTTCTCATAATTTAAAACTGTGTCTCGGGCGCCATCCAATCTCAAAAGATTGGATGGTGTACGATATACATTTACGGCACTTGAAGTGCCCTGAACGCCTTCGACCATGTCATCGTCATCTTCTACCGGGACAGCTGTGTAGATCTGTGCATGTCCTTGATTTTGGAACTTTGCTTTTTCTGCAGGCGGAAAGTCATTGGTACAGACTCGATTTACAGACATCAACCAAGTCTGAGCCTGCATCACTCTCCATCGTGGTGCACCCCACACGCTCTAACGTAGAAGTCATATTTCCTCTGCCACGCATCTTCTCGCTAGTGTCTGTCAGGGGTAGGGGTGACCCCCAGGGTCAAGGGGTCAGATCAGACTCTTTTGTAAGTCACTGGAATTTACAACTTGAAGCCAGAGTTTGCTTTATCCGTCATTGATGGATGAACCGGGTCAATATACTACGCGGTGATGTCAAATTTATTGACAGTGCTGCTGGGATGGTTTCAATCGAGGAAGTGCACGGATTAAACCCAAGAATGCCATCTGCTCGCGGCATTGCCTTACACAACAGACTCATTACCTCATTCAACATGGAACCCCGTCCGAGTCATAAACACGGAGGCCTGCTCTCCCATCAAATACCCCCGCATCGTCCCCGGTTTCTTTTTCGTTGCGGTCGGCTCCCTCCTCTTCCTCTTGCTTGCAGTCGAGCCCTGATGTATCTAAACCGACTCCTCAATAATAGACTCCAGAGTCCTTTTTGCCTCGCTTTTCGTGTATGCCAGCCGTCTCAGGAAGCTTTTGTCTTTTTCTCTTTCCTTCTTAATGTCTCTCCACTTGAACTCACTTACGCCACTCTGCGGCGTTACAGTGCTGATGATCTGTACGGGCAACAGATCGGAGCCGATACTTCCTTTTCCCTTTTATACCGTGGCGTTGGCAGCGGTGTTTCAAGGTCAAATTGAAATGGAACCATCGAATGTCTATCATATCTACTCCAGCCACCAAAAAACATGACATGACCAATGCGCATATTGTACCACATCCTCGTCGAGGGCTGATATTGAAGCGCGGTTGGGTCGTGTAAGGAAACCGTCCGGTCCGTTCCCAGACAGGCACTAATATCCCACGGTCGTATACGGGAACGCGTTCACAAGAGTCCCAGACTCGAAAGAGGGCATCCGCCCGGATAACTCAAGTATTACTATGTTGTCATAGACCATAGGTAGTACAAAGGACCTAAGGTCCGGGAGTAAATATATAAGAGCGCTCCCTGCTCATCTACTCCCTTCCTGTGTGCCAAACTAGTGTTGTTCTGGTCTGGTTTGGTCCAGTTTGGTCTCACTTCGTACGGTTTGGGTAGTTCCCCGGTCGGTTTACCATTGGTTTGGCTCAAGGAACCGGTTATATGACTCGGTTTCATGGTTCAAACGGTTCAAGTCATGGTTTACAGGTCAAA
>QFEZ01000146.1:1304-59177 GCA_003316425.1 Russula lepida
CCTTTTTTTTTTTTCAAATCCTCCGAAACTCTCACCATCACCAGTCATGGCTGTCAGATGCCCACGATTCTGCAAGATTTCCACCACCTGGTATTTCTATTTGGCGGACCATGTCAGATCTCCGACCTAATTGCGCGCATGGCTGAATACCCACATGCTCTGGTGTGACCTCCGCGAACCCATCCGCACTTTCCACAAAATCATGTATCTGTCCAGACCAAATCAGAATACCTCAGTTCCCCAATATAACTCATATGACGGTGTACGTACGTTCGATCCCGACATATTGCCAGTTATTAGGCGTTCAGAATCATAAACGTTGGTCCCGAGGGCGAGCTGTCGGCAAGTCTCCTTTGCAATAGCCACTGCGTCACCAGTGAGCATCTTAACGCGTACGCCGAGGTTGCCAGCCTCCGCGATCGTCTGGGCCGTGTCTATGCGAGGGGGATCAAACCTGCACATTGATAAGTGCACTTGGACAGCAGGATAGCAGGAGGAAAGGGGGAAACAAACATGGGGAGTAGGCCGAGGAATTGCCATGCATCGTTATTCTCTTTAAATGCCACACCTTTGAGGCGCGAGAAAACACGTCAATTAGAGTCATAGGGAGTATAGCAGATGGTTTACCAAGTGTCCGGAAACCGCGTCTGGCAAATTCTTGGGTCTTCTGTCTGATCGTCTCTTGGATTTCGGCAGGTGGGTCGGTCAGGCGCAAGATCCTGGCTAGCAATTGAGCCTCAGCAAGAACAAAAGTATATAGTGCCGTACGCGTTCGGTGCGCCTTTTGCTGCGACATAGCGCCTCCCATCTTTCTCCACCTCAGCGGTGATGCGTTTCGAGACAGGATCAAACGGGGTGAACTTGTGCGTAACCCAACCACCCTTCAGAAAAGCAATAAGCTGCCTTGGCTGACCATACACGGTAGCACATATCGTACCTTCAGTAACTCCCTGGCCCTGGGAAAATTCTAACAAAAGGAAGGATATAATTATGGACGCATTCGGCACCTGCACCTACGCACCTTGAGGGTAACAACTGTCACCTTGTCTATTGGATCCAAGGCCTTGATGTTGTGTGAAGAAGCCAAGACAGCGACAGCGAGCCTACGAACCCGAGATTAAATAGTAATATTTGCAGGATTCGAGTTACGCACATCCAGTCCAAGTCAACTCCTTCGACCGCCCAGGCTAGAACATCATCTGTAATCAACCTCGCGTAGCTCAGGGCGGGAATAAGCACGTACGCTCATGAACGCTAAGCTGATTGGCTGTCAGGGTGCCGGTCTTATCGGTGCACAGAACGTCTACACCCGCTAGACTTTCAATGGCAGTCAACTTCTGCACGATAGCTTTTCTCCGAGCAAGGAACGCGGCACCGACGGCCATCGTTGTGGTTGTAACGCATGGCAAACCGACAGGGACACCAATGATCTGTATGCAGTCAGTGGTAAAGGACCTCCTAACAAAGAAAGATACTCTTACCAGGAGAATCAAAGTGTAAACAAGCAGGTTGTTATCCTTTGGAGTCGCAATATCGACACCACGGAAAAAGCCGCCTATCCAGATAGCCAGCAACCAGAGAATGACGCTTGTGGATACGTATACAACCTCAGATCATTGCCTCTTGAGTACAGGTAGAAGAGCGGACGTACAGCACGAGCAGCGTGACCCCAATGCTTGACATGACGCGTTGAAAATGTCCCGGTCCCGTGGCCCCGGTGACGAGACTCGCAGTGCGACCGACAAATGTCTCCTTAGCGATGTCGGTGACGACAATGTAGCATTTGCCGCGCTTCGCACCCGTGGTATAGTAAATCGTGTCACCGATGCCTATGTATCCACAGTGTAAGTCCTTGCGTGGAGACAAGGAGATAGAATATTACATTTGTCAACGGCGAGGCTTTCCCCCGTGATCGCACTCTGATCAACGGAAAGGATGCTGGGGCCCCTATCGACTTTGCTTTCGTCATCGACTTTTTCTTTTTCGTTTGTGGAACGGTCACTGTCTCTTTTTGCAGTTTCTGCACTGGAGCCTTCGCTCTTCTCAGCCTGGTCTGGTAAAAAAAATTAAGCTCCCACGCATCACTCATGTGTGAGCTCGCGTTACCCTGATCTTTCTTGGGTTTCTCAAATATTGCCCTAGCGTTGCGGCGCTCTATATCACCGTATTCTGCGAGAATCTACCGGAATTTGACTTGAGAAGTCGTTCGGGGACAAAGGGATTATTCATCTACCTTCCCGTCGGCAGGGATTGTCTGTCCTTCTTCGACGATGACGATATCACCTGGGACGATTTCGCGGGCCTCAATCTCCCGCTCTTTCCCGTCGCGAACGACCTGGTATGTGTGAAATCATCAATTAAGAAAGATGTGGCACCAAGAGAAGGAGAGCGCACGGTGGCCTTCATGGCAATGCCAGCTTTGAGTTGTTCGACGATATCGCCGGCTTGTTTCTCCTGATACCAGCCGACAAATGCATTGAGCATAAGAATTCCAATCTAAGGCTTCACGCTAAGTAAATTCGAAGCAACCCTGGAACGAAAACGCACGATGACACCAAAATCGACCCAGTCTCGGAGACCGGCGGCAAGGAGCACCGCCAATTCCATAACTGACAAAATGAGACATCACATCCGGAACAGGGTCACGTGCTCTAGCCGCACATACCGAAGAGAATTGGGCCCCGAAAGTATCCGACAAACTGGATGAGAGGATTGATTCGCCGGCTGTATGCAACGAAATGATACGCATTCTACCGTCTTTTTGGTTGACGTACCTCTCTAGTTCGTTGTACCCGAAACGGGCTTGCCTGATTTCTATCTCAGAAGGTGACAAACCCTGAGCTATGTCCGTCTCAAGCCAGCTGGGGGGAACCTTGCGATCCTTTGTGCTCGTGCTCTGGACGGGGACCTTCTTCCAAGGCATGTACCACAGCCGTTGCATCTCTTGATCCTCGTCGTCGTCATGACCCTCGTCGCGCTTGTGTTTCTCCTTCTTGGCTTCGAGGTCGATGAACTTGAGCAGGCGGATGTACTCATCAACTTCGTCTTCGGGGTTTTCCTCGGTGAAGCGGCTTGATCCTTGCAAGATTGGCGAAAAGCGTTGCTTTTCTGTGTGTAGGTCACCTTGCTCGACGTCACGCCGACCTTTCTTGGCACCCTCATTCGCGTCGGTGGCGGCTTGTAGCCGCGGATTGCCAGAGGAAGCCGACATTGAGGTTGAGGGGGTGAAGGTATTCGGGTGCAAAGGTGTGAAGGTTGGTTCCGCCTCGGAAGCCCAATAACTACTGTCAGCTAGGTGAGGAGTGACGTCATGGGTATGATTGCCGAACAGTGAAAGTCACACTGAAAGTCGGCATAGGGCATGAGGACTCGGGGCGACCAGGAATGAGGTACCCTGAAACATGGCGAGAAGCACGAACTTGAAGCACGACATCACCGGTTACCGGGAAAGAGTAAATAGGATGCCGGTATATGTCCTGGCGATTTCAAATAGGAGCAACCTCCGACGCAGGCCACTAGCGCGTTATATATACCCGTCAGAACAAATGCCATTGTTGTTGCCTCGTACAGGCTCGGTGTCGTCGTATGTCAATGGTACAAAAATATACACAGAGACGCTCATTTTTGCTCCCGGGGCTCTGTACACGCAATCATTGAGGCTGAGTCCAGAGAGCGTACAGGAAGGCCACGGGAGCTTCACTTACGGGACCATTGTACGTTCAAGATCAAGCTGTCATAGCCACGTCCATGCGTCTTCTCCATCGCGCGCTGCGCCACCGCCCGATCCTCAAAGCTGACAAACGCAAAGCCCTTTCCGACACCCGTATCCCGATCGCGACCGACGTAGACACGTGCCACACGCCCAAATGAGCCAAATAGCTCTCGTAAATCATTCTCCTGGGTGTCCTCTGAGATGTTAGTGACCCGCAAGGTTGGCAAGTCGTCACGCGAACCGCCCGGACGCGGCATCGATTCACCAGGACCACGATTGCGCATTGAGGGTGGAACGTATTTGCTTGGACCACTCGCGGCTGGCGCAGCTGCAGGCGTAGGCGCCTCGGCGTCCTCGTCGCCGCCGAGAATCGGAGGCGTTTCTATTAGATGATCCGTGAAATCACCTCGACCAGTCGGGTGTGTTCTTTAACGTACCAATGCTTTCTAATCCCGCAAGTGAGTCTTTGTATGGGCATTTGGCCGTAAAGTGGTCTCCCTTGCAAATCCTGCAAACGACCTTCCCTGCACCGGCCTTCGAAAGGGTAGCCTTCAGGGCCTGCTGATCTGATGATTCCACCTCTGCTGACTGCTCGCGCACGGGTCAAAAAAACAGGTTGAGATCATGTTAATCGCCTCGAACCTTGTTTCCGGGCGAAAGCTTCAGAAAGACCGTCTCACCGACGGTCGTGGTAGCCCCATCTGGGCCCAGATTTTTGCCCCTTTCAAGCCCGAACTTGGCCCATGTTTTTCGCTCCGCTACGGCATGCTCCACTAGGGACTTCTGCAAAGTTCGCTTGATCCTTCTCGTGATCTGTTTAGGATTATAAGTAGCCGACAGAGGGTGTGGTACGACCAAGGCGTACCTTGACCTTCTTTCCCTCGTCGTTGACCGTGTATTCTACCGTTGTCCGAATACTATTGTCATCGATATAATCTTCACCTTTGGATTGGTCTGGGAAAGGTGAGGAAACGAGGAAACAGAATGTCGGAATGCTCACCAAGATCTTCGACGTCATCGGCCCAGGAAGTCTTTTGTATGCTATCAAGTGTCACATCAGTTTATAGAGACGTGAACCGACGTTCAAACGCACGCAGCAGCCATCGTAGGTGTAAGTGTAAGCGTAGAAAAGAAAAGATATGCTGCTTACGTGAATCTTGTTTGTGATTGATTGTGCCATGTGAATTTGCTTGTACGGCCAAGTCCCACCACACAATATAAAAATTCAGAACTGTGAAGTGTATCACTTTTTGCTCAGAAATTATGGATGCACGGTGTGATGGATTGTAGTATGGGCACGTCATTGATCATTGCCGGGACGAGGTGATAGACTTCGCAAACAACACTAGTGTGACAGTCCTAAGTACCGTATTGATGCTATTTGCATGTGTGCATGTAGAGTGCACTGTAGTTCGTGTAGTCTTGAAACAGTCTTAAACATCCTCTTTGATCTCTACTACAACTTGAAACCATGTACAATGGTTTCAATCGAGAGCAGCTCGTGTTGCAACAAACAGATGTCGTAGAACGGACAGGTAGCCCTAAATCATTGCAGACAAACTGAACTGTCCGGATCAAGTCTCTCAACACTCGGCAATGTTATCGTACCGCCATAAGCCCCTGTGGAATTGACGTGTGCCATGTGGACGATGTTATACGCGGCCTATGCCACACTGAGGTTGAGATAAGGGCGGGTTACCGGTTGGGCTTGAAAAGTGTGTAACCAGAGAGAGCTATTGCATTGGTCGGCTGAGTTACCCATATAGCGGGAGGCGAGAGAATGGGGGAAAGGAGAAGGTGTAGAGTTGTAGGTAGCGAGTATTTAAGGGCCTGGTATCAACCAGCTCAGTGAAGGGAAAGCAGTCAGTCACTACTACATCTAGTAGTAAGCCATAGCACGTACTACCAACACGCAACTCGTTCCGTTAGCATTGTCCAATAGCTTGCACAGCGATTTGGGCCATGAATATTTTACATCGTACCATGTACGATGAATGAACGAGCCTTCACGGTCGTGTAGGATAGTCCAGGACGGAGGCAAAGAACTTGGTTGTGGATTTCCCACTCTGCGAGTTCCACGAAGAGTTCCGCGTATAACAAGTTGTTTCAACTATGCTTCATCGTTTATATAACGTTTATATTTAGAAGTGCGCAATGAATAAGCAGACGCGATCACGTGCGGTGTTTGGTTCAAGGCACTTGGCGAGACACATCAATTTAAAGTGATGAACGTGTTCGCTTCGCACTTTCATCTCTTTCCAACTACCACGTCACATGTACTGTGAGTACGTGCATTCTACTCCTTCGAACATTATTATTCAAGTATTTCTGGTCTTATCAGTACCGCCCAGCGTTACACGTTGCTCCCAATCGTGACAGCCACAGAACCCCCACTATTTCCAGCAATCAAGTTCACTCAAACAATTGCAAAGTGCAATACGGACAACTAACCCTCACTAGCCACGTCTGGATTATCTTCTAGTGACGTCCTCTCTAAACTTGAACCTCTGCTACGGCGACATATAGTATAGGCCGAGAGTGTAATGACTATCCATGATCTACCGGCTGAGTTATTAACCGACATCTTTGAGCAAGTCGTGTACGATGACAGCCTTATTGATCCTTTTCACCCCACAAGTATGTCTCTGTCTCGGTGGGAAAGACGACCTACAAGGCCAGACTGGATCCTTATGAGTGCCAACGAGGATGTGAACGCCAAGCAGATGCGAGCCTACGCAGTAACGAAGGTGTGTTCCAGCCGGCAGTGTCCGTGATGATTCTGATTTGGGAACTCTAGGCCATCATGTTTACCTGCAAACAATGGTACCGAATCGCCTACCATTTATTGTTCCGCTGTATTTTCTTGTCGGATATAGTCCGACTCCCTTCGCTGTGCATCGTCCTTGATCGCTATGCATGGCTGGGGTGGTATGTGAAACGTATCCACCTCATCCGATATTACAGTCCCCCACGTTTCACTATCGCTCATGTCGAAAACATGTTGGTGACGGTTATCCATCACTGCCCAAATCTCCAACTCTTCACAGTGGAGTGGCCCATCACGCCGTCGTTCCCGGCAATCGCAGATACTCTCGCCACTTATTCCGCAAAATCTCTTCGCTCTGTGCAATGGAAGGTTGGGCCCGATTGTCTCGCAGGCCTCATATGGGCGCTCGATGCCCTTCCTTCGCTCGTGTCCGTATACATCGATTTCGAGAATACGTCGACATCTCCCACCCCACCGGACGGTTCCTCGGAGGTGTCCGAGGATACATCACCCCTTCTAGGGACCGCCTCGCACATCTCACTTACCCTGAACTGCTTGCAGCAACTCACGCTCCGCGGCCACTCTGAGGAGTTCATCGAACAAGCGATAGGTTGGTCCTTCCCCGTGCTTCAAAGCTTTACCCTCGACTTTGTTGCGCACCGAAATAACCTTCCCGACATTGCCGAGTTCCTGAAACACCATGGCTCACAACTAACCTTCCTGGACCTCAACACGATTCCCGCGCTCGACCTGCCCGGGCTCCTCGCCGCGTGTCCGATGCTAACGAAATTCTCCTTCAATCCGGATTGGCGTCTCCCGTTCCACGCCGATCAGAACGACAACGGACCTACGACCCTCCTACGCGAGCCGCATCCACACATAACACACCTGGGCCTGCACCAGCTTCTGCATGCCTTCCTACCTCCGTCTCACAGCACAGCTAACAACGCATATGGAGGTGGCGGGTTACCCCAAGCCGCAACGATGCTCTTGCAGCGCACGAATGACCTCACCTTCTCCCAACTCACGCGCACGCTATTCCCCGCGCTGAAGGTCGTGCGCGTGCTGAATCGCACGCTTTTGGCCGGGTTGGAGCGTCAGAACGGACCCGAGGACGAGGGATATGCGCGCTGGCAGCGTTGGGAGGCGCAGTGCAAAGCGGAGGATGTCCGCCTCGAGGACTGTACAGGTGCTTTGCTTGGGGATCTGCCGTTGGACAGCGAGGACGAGTACGAGTGGTGGGAGGAGGAGAGCGAATACGAATATGAGGAAGAAGAACAGGAGCAGGTACAGGATGAGCCGAAACAAGATGATGAAGTGCGGCCGTCGAATGTGAAGGAGTTACGTGACCTACTGGATGAGATCAGGAGGATGTCAGTTACAGAACCGACGCCGTTCCACTCGGAGGAGGGTTTTGCTGCTATACTCTGAAAGAACCTGATTCTCCTTTTTCCTATTACGGTGCAATCTCTGGAATAATTCATGTTAGAGGACGTGACTATGTATGCAGCGCTGAGGATCTACTGGCACAAGACCCTCCTGGCTTATGATGATGACTTGTTCAACGCCCGTCGACCAAGAGCAACGTTCGCTTACTGTGGTTGCGACCCCAGATATACCGCTTCTGCCCGTTTCAGGCTGTATCTTTATATACACCTCTTCAGCAGCTCCGAGAGATATGCTCGGTACAACGGACGGCTTCTCTCAAACGGTCGGGTCAGTGCAGCACCCCATCTGCCCTGCGAACACGACATCGCCTTTGTCTTTCTCACTGAATAATGACATCATCTGCGATGTTCTGCACATCTCGCGAACCATCGCGTGCGCTCGTCGCTCTCCGTGACACTCCGCGTGTCGATGAGGAAGTTGCGCACATCCAGGTCGCTGCTGCAGAAGTTGAGGGATCCGCGCATGGCCCTGCTAGAAGCCTGAGCATGAATAGCACGATGACAAGAACGAGCTAAGGAGCTAAGTCCTATCAGAAGTCGAATCTTTTTCTCCCGTAATGTCATGGAAGTCTTGGAGTCTACTCAATGCCTGAGTTAGGTGTCATTTATTCCATTTATTTTGCCAAGTGACACGGGACTCGATTGTATTCTTGATAGAGGAGCATGATAGTGTGATCTATCGGTCATTCGAGTTGACGTGAGAGCGTGTAGTACACTGTCCCAAGTTCGATCTCCTCGGATATCGCGAGACGACGTTTTTTTTCCAGAACGCACTCAGAACACTTGGAGACAGTGATTGAACAGTCACGTGAATTATTTCTGCGGTTTATGGTAATCTGGTGCCCCACAAATTACGTTTCGATTCTTCCGCCCCCTATTTCCCAGGACCAGTCGTACTTTTATCAGCGATCAGTCACCACCCGCCGCAGCAGGTCCCACCTTTCTCTTTCGTCTTAACCGATCCCGTCTCAGCTCTCCTCCGTCTCTCCGCCACCCCAGCCACTAACCATGACCGACGTAGCCGCAAGCACGGTCGAGATCAACGACGCGGTCTTCTGTCTTGCACATTTCAAGGAAGTCGTACGTCATATACTACCTCCTTACTCTACATCCTGATCATTTGCGTGTGTTGAATATAGTGCACCGACTGCGACGTCGATCTGCGGGAAGAGAACGACGGATTCTTCGGGGTACGTATCATATCATGGCTTATCTCATGGCCCTACATACCACGATCTGTGCCGATAATGCACTTACTCACTTTTCTTAGTTTGACTTTATCGATCGCGATGGCCTCGAAGCACCCCCGACCGGCCAGAACAAGGATAACGTGTATCAGTGCAAGAAGCACAGCTCTCCCAGTACGGCCCCGTCTCTTGAAAACCAAAGTGATACTCATAATTTGTTTTTAGAATGTAGCCAATGTTATGGCTGGAAGAAACAGATCACGCGTGCGCGGACCGCGGCTAAGAAAGCTGGTAAAAAATAATCAGTAGACCTCCGTCGCGATCTGTGCTGTAGTATATGAAATGCCCCACAATCGGATGCACAACTGTACTTCACGAAGCGCATACCACTCGAAGTCCTAGTCTTGCTTTTGCCCGATGCGGATCAGCAACAACAAAGATCCAAGCCAGACCGAGGTCTAGAGAGTAGAACGTAACACCCGCCGTACATTGGATTGGGGGATGTGTAAAAAACGTGTTCGCCTGATGGTCTTTGCGGCGATCAGCTTGTTGATACTGTTATCTTATCTTGATCACGCGTACTATAATCCCATCGCCCCACCTCAATGAGTCCAAGATACACAAAAGTCATTCATTGAGAGTGTAAACGCACACACGAAACAAACCTCGTCAACGACTTCACTCTAAAGGATATATTGTGCTCACTCCGGGCCGCGAGACGGAGGGAGACAGAGCAACGGGAAACCCGACTCGGAGTTGTGTCTGAGGCAATAATATAACCGACACAGACGAGGCGGATCGATCAGGTGAAAAAGAGAACATCCCTAGGCATCCATTGGAAAGATCACTTGTTCCAGGCCAAGTTCGAGACTCATTCCAAGTCGGCATCTGCTTATACAGTATTGCCAGGTTGAAAGAACCACCACTAAGCGGGACTGAAGCGTATGTGAAACCTGTGTATTGCACCAAGGAAAAGGCATTCACATAGACTGGGACACCTTGGAGAGAACAGGACAAAGAATACGTGCTCTAGTGGCCCGAGGAGTCCTCTACAAGGCGTCGATATCCACGTTGGGACCAAGCCCAGTACACCTGCGTAAGCAATACACGATGCGCAAACATCAGTTCAAAAGTTCTTTTCAAAGAGTTGAGCCTCAAGAGCCTCCTTCCGAACATGACGGTTTGCTTCTTGGCGACCCGAGTCCTCCCGGTGGGAGGGGAGCTAACTAGTTTTAGCAACAACGAATGCGCTGCCTCTGAACGATGATCACGGGTTCCAATGCAATTCTGCACGTCATCACAGTCGTACCGTAGTCCAGTCCAGTCCAGTCCAGTCCATGACGATAACGTGGCACGTAGGCGTTCCATTGGTTGCTAGCATTACAAAATGCCAAAACACATTTCGGGCGGGGCCCTATGTTCATCTATCTCCAGAACGGAATCATGATGATCTTCACGCGCCTAATACAATTACATCATTTTAGCTGTACAGATCAGTATAGCTGAGAAATTTCTTTCGCATAAACGCGATGAGACTTTTACAGTAATAATTATCAATAAAAATTTTATTAGAGCGTGTGTACTCGGATACAGCATATTTTCATTACACTTACGCTGACAGACGCAGGGCTGAGCACACGACTATGACGAGGACGACACCGACTCGGAGTAGCAGAGCGCCTGCGATCCAATTCGGGAAAGTCTATCTCATGGCCTTAAGTCGCCAAACATGTTAGCATGGCATATGATGCGAGTCGAGTGGACAGGCGACACAAGGAGGCATGCATGGGGGCGTGCGCAGGAGGGGAGTCCGAGTGGGCAAAGTCGTGCTAATCAGCCTCCCGTAAACAAGTTTAGACAACACGAGAAAGCCAGTCAGTCATGGGTATCACAAGCTGAAATCTGTCTGGTGCTGGCTAAAGTGAAGAAGAAAGGCAAACAGAGGGACGAACAAAAGCTTGTCATCATGATGACGCGATGTTATTGTGAATTTGACGTGATGTGCTGACCCAGACGCGCTCGCGTGCAAAAATGAGCACAAAGCACGTGCGCACACCCACTGGTAACTAAGCAGACTATTCCTGAAGTGCATATTGCCAGGCATGAAATTTCTCTCGCTCTCGGTGATTTCTATCATCCGCCTCCGGAGAAACTCGGAGTCACAGGCAATCACCGCCGTTGCCCCTCCTGAGCCCAAGCCCGGGGCCAGCCAGAGAAAAAAAACACGAAATAGTGGTATTTCTGTATATCATATCATCATCTGACTGCTGTTGTTGTTGTTGAGTGCCTCTGGTGATTTGCGCTGGCGGGCTTCAGGCCGGGGGATTCTCTGTATTTTTTCTTTTTCTTTTTATTACAGTACTTCGATTGACCCTGTCGTTCTCGTGTCAACATTAGCTGAGAAACGGCTCGAGCTATCCCGGGACAAATTGAAACATTCCTTGACCACACTGGCACACCCCCGTGATATTAATATATTGCTTCAAGGGGAACGGAGAAAATAAATACAGTAAATATGTACACGGGGCACAAAAACTAGGTGACATGACAGACTCGGATCGCTTCCAAGGAAGATCGGGACAACTCGGATCAGCTTCCAATCCCTTTCATGCATCCCTAACTTACGGTACAGGAACCCCCCCGGGCCCTGTAGTACGATACTTACTAGCAACTTACCTACAAGTGCAGTAGTTAACAGGAAGTTGCCAGGGGAAGGCCCCACCCATAACACCGTGATGGGTTCTGCCGGCCAACCACCACATGTCCATGTCGAAGCGAAGCATCGAGCGAGCGCCAACACGGAGATTCGTAAAAAACCGAGCGCCAAGGCTATCAGCGCACCAGCGATTAGGATCGATCAATCGATCAATCAAGGCCAAAACCCAAGAAAGCCATCGGAGTTTCCATGCAAGGAAAAATGAGAACCCGAAAAGGAAGCCGCCTATAATCAGGGACCAGTGAGGAAACAGTATGAACAAGTAGTAAGTCCACGGCCATTTACGGGTGTTTAGAAGTTCATATGTTGATTTGGGAGGCTGTTCAGGTCACACACTCTCGCGCCAGCTCGACGCGGGAAAGGCAGGCAAATGGGGGAGATATGAACAGGTTTAAAGAATCACGTTCTTCAATCTTCGGATGTCGATGTCTGTGCGCACTCTGCTTACGGTAAGAAGCTCGCCACACTCCCCATTCGTAAAAATGGAATTCAAGCCTTCTACGCCACCCTAAAATCGGTTCTCCAAAAGGGACATCAGAATGTTCGCATATGATGAGAGCGTAATAGACAGTACAACGCAGGTAAGTTAACTACGACGACTAGCACTGCCTACTTGCGTGGCTTGGTCAGGTGCTCGTAGAAGCCCTTGCCCTGAATCTCGGCAATCTGGAGTTCGAGAGTAGTGGGCTGGCGCGAACCATCAGCGCCAGCGAAAGTGCCAGCACCCCAAGGAGAGCCTGGTATCATACATGCATTTAGCAACCCGCCTGCATTGATCACAAATACTTACCACCGTGGACTTCAGAGACGTTTGTCAGTTGTCCGAAAGCAGTCGCATACCCAAGGGGGATATAGTTGATGCCGTGATGAGCGAGTGTCGAGAGGGTCGCAATGACGGTTGACTCCTGGCCACCACCAGGACCACCGGTAGAAACGAACACACCAGCGGACTTGCCGTACAACAAGCCCTTTTGCCAGAGCTGGCCGGTGCCGTCCCAGAAGGCCTACAAAAGGGGGTTCCAGCCCAATGAATACAAAAGGAGGTAATATGAGCGTACCTTCCACTGAGCAGGGAAGTTACCGTAGCGAGTGGGGACGCCGATAATGAAGGCATCGTAGTGAGCGAGGTCGTTGGGTTCGAGGACCGGATATTCGGGCTTGGGGGGCGCATGCATCTTGGTCAAGACCTCTTGGGGAAGAGTCTCGGCAACCCTATATTAAGATAGGTCAGATCAGACAAGCCTAGACCATATGCAAGCTGCACTAACTGATAGATGGTAGCGCGGCCACCGGCAGACTCGATGCCCTTCTTCTCGGCCTCAGCCACTAGAGGGACCAAAGCGATAAGAGACAGTGCACATGAATGAAAAGGAGAGACGAACACTTGGCGATGTGGCCGTAGAGGGTGTAAATGACGATTGCAACGTTGGGAGCCATGGATGGGTCAATGTGGGTTGAGGTTGTGGGGGCAGGAGCAGGGGCTTTTGTATCTGGCTGGGCCTGCTTGGTCGATTCGTCGGAGTAGAGAGCTTTTTGGGTTTTGGATGGGAAACACATCCAACAAATGAGAGACGAGGTACCCTGATATCTTCCGATCCAGGCTTCTTATAGAGTGCAATAATTAGCAGAAATACTCAGTATGGGAATAGATCTCCGAGCATCACGCATGTATCGCGCCAAAGTGAACAGAAAAAACGAATTCTCGTCCGCTGTGTACTCCAAATGCAATAATACACGCCCCTTTTGGGAAGTTAATTCTCTTCGATCAGATCGAGAAATTAGATAATCGTTCCCTTTGACGTCACCCTGCTCACACCCTGTTGACTAAGTGCCTTTTTAGTCAGCGTTGTGTCATCATAAACTCGTAAATTCCTGCAATCCTTCCCACTTCCCACAAAAATTACACTCGTCCGTAAGCAGAATAGGATCACCGAGACTCTCCTTAGAAACCCAACCTCGCCACCAGCTCACCTCGATTAGAGATGAAAATCTTTTCCGCTGACAACAACCTTCAATCTTTCAATCTCAATACACCTCGTCAGCCCACCGGGACCCGGGAGCACTCGGCCATAACTCTTCTTCAATATAAGGCCAGTTCGAAGAAGACGCGTTCGAATTGGAGCTTTCTTCTCGGTTTCGCACTGCCTAAATGCCCCGTGGGGTTTCACTGACGCGCCCACCTTCACAGAACAAGGACTCGAATGCGCGCGCACCTTATGCAGATAATCTTTATTTTTTGCGATTTCTCGTTCTAACTTCCGGAGCACTTGTTCTTGTTCTTGTGCCACTCGCAGGGCTCGGTCGAGCTCCGCTTTTGACACCGCTGCTGGCTCGTCGTCTGCGAAAGTTACCGATCCCTCGGCATCGATGCTCGCTTCGATCTCGCCCGTTTCTATCTGCCGAAAACAGTATGAGTACATTCGCCAGCGGAATCTTCCCGGCAACGCGCGGCCACAGTCTTATGTCCGCACAGGCGCACCATGCTAACGACTATCCGCCGGACTTCTGCCACATCTTCGATACCTGCCGCACGTCCGATTTCTGGAAGGCTGAGAGTCAAGTATGTGTCCGTGAGCTTTCTGATAGCCCATCGGGGCGCCCTCTCTACCACTAGCCTGAGTAGGCCGTAGTTATTGTCCTAGGCAAAGAATCAAACCTATTTTCCTCAACAAAACCGCCTCACGTACCGCGGCAAACGCGCTTCTTTCTTTAGCTGCTATCGCGTGGACTTGCTCAAGGTTTGGGTAGGCTCTGGCAAGCGCGTTGTAAGGGGTGCCCTTCAAGTTGGCGACTGTCGGGTGGGTGTACTTGGGAAGCGACAGTATCTTCCGTACATCATTACGACCATACTTCTCGTCCACGTAAACGCACACACGCACCTTTCCATGGAGAATCAATTGTACAAGCAACAATTTCTTGGCCGCCTCCACTTGGAACACGCTTGGATCCGAGGGGCCAGGGCTCGCGTACTTACTTCCAGGGCCGGACGGGACCATGCCAATACCAATGCCCATACCCATGCCCATGCCCATGCCCATGCCCATGCCCATACCCATGCCCATGCCCATGCCCATGCCCATACCCATACCCATACCCATTGGACCTTGTGAAGGTCCCCGCCCGCTACTGCTCCCTCCCGTAGGTCCAGCGACGGGGGCGCTCGCACACAATTCAAAGAATTCGGCTGCCTCCACGTATCGCGCTAGAGCAGCTAGGATGATGCCGCCGGTGAAATGATAAGTCAAATGGTCCTGATAGCGAAGGTCCGGACATAACGTGGTTGAGATCTGTGAGATAGGAACCGCCAATACAGGTAGCGCGACACTGAAGAAGCCAGCGGTGGCACAGGTCTATGGCATGCATACATCAGTGAAACGCTCGTTGATGGGATCCACAAGTGACATTGTATATTCACCGTGACGAAAATGGGGTGTATGGTGGTCAGATAAGAGAGATCGGGGGCGAATCGCGTCAGGAGGTCATAAAGCGGCTGGATGGCAGCCTTCACCTAGAAACCAAACAGGCGGCCCGCGCAATAATGTAAACGATGGGGAAGAACGGGAATAATGAGAGGAAGAACGCACAGGCCCCGAAGCCTCGGCGCGCTGCGCGATTCCCTTCGCAAGCATGGTCACTGGGCGCCAGGGGGAACAGCAGCACACATCAGAATGCGAAGCGTTCGTGTGTAAAGGCTCGATGAAGCACATGTAGCGCCAGTGACTTACCACGCTCAGGCGCGTGTCGCGCGGCTTCTGGATTCAAATGCTGGCAGAAGTTCTGGATGTATGCGAACGGGACTGCAGGCGCGCTCGTTGTTGGGGATATGAGACGGGCAGACCTACCCGGCGAGCGCTAAGTACCGACAAGAAGGAGCAAACCATAAACACATCCATAAAACACACATCGAAGCTCTCCGCATTCCAACGGGAAAGGGGGGAAATACCGGGTAGAGCGGGGGGAGGTGGTGGTGATGAGAAAGTAAGAGAGAAACAAGGACGCACAGGATGAAGAGAATACCGATCGTATGCTGCGTCACGTCGAGCGCGTCGAGCGGATCCGCCTCCGCAGGCGTTAAGCTCGAGAAGATAGACTCACGCAAGTCAGGTGCGCCGAGGGAGTTGAGCAGGGTACCCGCAAGCGCCGCCTCGTTGTTGGACGCTAGGATCTCTTGCACCAGCGCCTCGATTGCCTCCGCAGCTGAGGGCTGCGTCTGTTGCTGTTGTTGCTGGGCCGTAGGCGGGGTCTGCTGCCCAGTTGCGCCTGGGGAAACAGCCGCTGCGGCATCGGTGGTCTGGGAGCCTGAGGCGACGGCAGCGGCACCAGATGCTGGTGTTGGGGTTACTGATGGGGGTGTGGGTAAGGGGTTGTCGGTCGTCATCCTTGGGTTTTTCTTTTTGTTCTCAGAGGAGAGAGGGAGAAAGGACGGGTACGGGTAGTGGCCTTTTTTGTTGGAAGCTGCGAAAGAGAGGGGATGCGGTCAATAAGTGGTTCGGTCGGGCAGGGAAGGGAGCCTGAGAAGGATTGCGCGATGCACTATCCAGGGAGTCGCCCATAGTCTCTGGGATTTCTCCGCGAGAAACGAACGCATCCGAGTGAATTTTGCGAACAACCCGCGAGCGTTTTTGTGAACGAGGAGATGGGCGACACTCACTTTATCTAGCGAACCCCAGATCTAATCAAACCTGGATATCACAGCAAACGCGTATGGATGCACCAACTTGCACCTCCTAAGGCTTTTATACGACAGCTTGGATCGTTGCAAGGAATGACCGCAGAGCGAGGAACACCGCCACCGGGATAGTAGAGAAATGACTGGGTCGTGTTCAGGGGTACACGCGTTGCGGCCATTGCCACGTGCTGTTGTCTATAGACTACCGTGTGACTACGCTTCACGATATAAAGACGTTGCAGGCTTGAACTTAGTCGCTTTCTGCTCTCCTTGTGATTCTCGAGTCTCTCGACCCTATATTATAGAAATGTGTATAAACTGGACCCATACTCTTGTGCCTGATCTGATCTTCTCTGTGCTCGTCGTGTCTCACGTCTTGTCTAAGAGCCCCTGCATCTCGCACGCTGGACCGTGGCTGGTATCTCTGCCTCAGGAAAAGTTATTATCGCACACCAACCCATTCGTATTTCATTTCACACCATATTTCTTCCCGCTGCCGAGCAACATCTCCTTCGCCCCTGCCCACATCCCCTCTGGTCTACCCTCCGCCCCTATCTTAGTAGCTCGCACGAGCACCACCCCATGGAAGGCTCCGGCAGGCCCAGAGGCGTACCGCCAACACAAGAAGGAACTCAGGGTGGTCGTCAATCACGCACTCACCTCTGTCTGGGATGACGGTCAGGCTGGCCATCAAAGTCAATACCCTCCTGGATGAGATGAAGGTGAAGGTGAAGTGGAACAGGAGAATAAGGTGTGCTGACTTAAAAGGGCACTTTATGGTCTCAAACAAGCCTCCCACACATGGAACCAGCAATTCCATGGTGTTCTAAGTGAAGTAGGCTTTGAGTGGACGTATTCTGATGTGGACACAGCCTCGATATCGTATCGTCCGAATCGGCATTTGCAGAGAGTCCTTCGCCCCCGTCATCCTCTGGATCGGTGTGATCCCCGCATCTCTCTCCAGTGGTAGATGGCATCGTCGTGGCGAGCTCGCAAGTGCAAGGATACTTCTCGAAGAGTATCGCATCACTGACGTTGACGTCGAGATCTGCAAGTCGGTCGTCACCCGATGGGGCAGCCGGGCGGCATTGAAATGACGAAATGACTTGCTTATAAAAGAGAGAATTGGACCTGTTTTGGCTTGGGGGTGCACGATGGAGGTTGTTGATGAGCTTGAAGCTGATCCGAAGGCGAAGAGAGCAATTTTATGACTGTATTGTGCTTTACAATAACGCATATTCAATTGTTGGGAAATGCGCTACTACACTGTACGTGCCGTGCTCCATTCATGTGGAGCCGTTTCTCACTCATGCAATATGTGACGAAAGAACTACCTACGTATCTCGTAAGGGTATTTTCTTTCTCTATGGTACTACAAATGACAAGACAGCGATGCTACATGCAAAACAATGCAATTTCCGAGGGCTATGTGTCCACTCTCCAACAATTAATGCAGGTTCACGCTCTAGATCTGCCCCTCGATGGCAGTGCGCAGTGCCTGTTCAATGTCCAATACAAGATCCGCACCTTCTTCGATGCCAACCGAGAGGCGGATCAAATCATCGCCGATTCCAAGAATGGCACGCTCGGTCGGAGGAATGCTGCCGTGAGTCATGAGAGCAGGCAGCTCTGCAAGACTCTCAACGCCGCCAAGTGACTCCGCCAGCGTAAACAGACGAGTGGCAGCAAGAAAGCGTTGCGACTCCTCGAGCCCGCCGCGAATACGGAATGAGACCATCCCCCCATAGGGGAATGACCCATCTGGGTTGTGCTCGGCTTCGGCCTGTACAAAGCGGGCGGCGTGTGGCGAAAGCGACCGCCGCGCGAGCTCGTGTCGTGGATGCGATGCGAGGCCGGGGTAGACGACCTCCCTGACGTATGGACTTTTCTCCAGAGCCCGTGCGACCAGCAGCGCATTGCGCCCATGTTCCTTCATTCGCAGGTGCAATGTCTTGGCGCCACGCTGCACCATCCAGGAATCATATGCGCTCGGAACCGCACCGATGGCGTTTTGGAGGAAGGCCAAGCGTTCGCGGAGAGCGGTGTGACGTGCAGGCAGAATGACGGCACCCATAACGACATCGGAGTGACCATTGACGTATTTTGTGAGACTATGGAGGACAATATCGGCACCTTGAAGTAGAGGCGACGAGTAAAACGGCGACATGAAGGTATTATCTACCAAGACAAGAGGATGTGACGGATGTGCTTTTGCGATGGCAACGATGCGGGGTATATCGATCAAACGAAGCGTTGGGTTTGTGGGAGACTCTATCCATATGAGCTAGAGGACACAGATGTCAGATGAATCAGTTGAAGTCTGAGCAAGGAGACGTACTTTAGTATTGTGACGGAGGGAGTCATTAACTTGTGCCTCATCGGCATTTTCGAGGTCGACAAATGTAGTTTCCAAGCCCTGGTTCTCCTTTCCCACGTGGGTCATGTAACGGAAAGTGCCACCATAGACATCATTGACGCTGACGATGTGTGCGTTGTGACCGAGGGACTGAAGAACCGTGGCGGTTGTGGCAGAACCCGAGGCAAAGGCGAGAGCGTATGCACCCCCGGATTCGAGCGATGATAGGGTTTGCTCGAGTGCACTTCGATTGGGGTTCCCCGATCTCGAGTATTCAAATCCCTGACGAGGCAAGATGAGTTCGTCGAAGAAATCTCGGACTTATCGCGTAAAGGGTATCGCTCACCTTGTGGTTTCCAACGCCGTGCTGCTTGTACGTTGTGCTCAGAGAGATTGCTGGTATGACCGCCCCAGTGGTGGGATCCGGGTCAGACCCAGCATGTACTGCGCGTGTGCCAAAGCCGTCGAGGGACTCGTGCTTGTGGTCGACCTTGTTGGGACCATTTAAGGGGGTATGTCGGTCAACGGGTGATCCAAAGGCGATTGGGGCCATTATACGTGAGGGTGGAGGGGAGAGTGGATGTGATGTTTTGTGATGTTAGAGCAAGGCATTTATATAATCGAATCAAGACTGTATGACTGATGAAGCACGGAACTATGACGCCTTGCGAACCGCCCATACACACCTTCACGTGATCCCCGAGGCCGACACCGGCTGACTCAGCTGCTGACGGACTTGTCTCAGTTAAGGAAATCCACTTGTCAACATTGACTGCTGGCAAACATAAGTTACTCCAACAAGTGCCCCCCGGCCTTGGTAGCTCCGACATCCTTCACGTGTTTGTGTTGGTTGACTGTGCTATATCAGTGTGGATTGGCTAGCTTGGGTGACAGGGATCCCTGATACAGCAAGCTTCGGTATTAAAGTTATGCTTCGGGTTTACATACACCCAAGTACCACATATCAATGTAAGTGAGTTCGGAGATTACATCTATCCAAAGACGAAAACATCGTTTTTCCTTCAGGTGGCCTCCAATAGGAGTCGGAGTAGCACCGACTTCTCTCAATCACACAACGTACAGTATTAACCGTCTCCCAAGTTGCCACATAAACCGAGTCTCTATCATAGAATGAGTTTCTGAGCTTCCATGCCACTGTCCCTCGCGACCGTCTGCCCATTATCTCCCTGATCCACGATGATGGCGATCCAACCCCTAGGAAGTACTAATACCATTTCCACACGGTGCCAGTATACGTGCGACTCTATGCAGTTTCAGAGTGTGACCTTCACTGACACTCCCTAGAGTCGAACAAAGTTCAACATGAGGGAAGTTCGCATGTAATATCAGGGGAGTCAGAGCGGCACATTATGTTGATGAAATGTACTGTATGTTATTAATTGTCTTAACGCACAGGTAAAAGTCTTACCTGGTTGTATGCGTAAGAGGTTAGACTATCTTTTTCTTAACCACCGAAATGGCCGGGAGTGTGACGTTAGGACCCGAATCACACAATCATTAGAGGACTTGTAGTTAACCAAGGTTTGCTGCCCTCGCCATGATTGCGCATGTACCATTGGCGGCTTCGGTTCAGATATGAAATATGCGCACCGCACTGAGTCGCGGGAATGTCAAAGAAAGTGGCAAGAATACCGGTCATCGTACAAAGGTCGTCGCGAATTGGAACTGTGCGGCCTGGTCACCAGGTCAGAAATCTACTTGGCATCGTGATCGTGCTCGAGTCTGCCTCTAGACCGTTTTCACATTGGTTTTAATTATCCAGTACCACGCTTGCCTGCTTCCCATAACAATACGCACCACCGTCCAAGGTTCTGGACCCTCATACATTCAAGTCAAAATGTTTCTCGGGAGTCGGGGGGCATCCACACCACACCCGGGACACAGCATCGAATATATCAAAACATGTCGTGATACATCATGACTATACATGAACTCTGATATCTCGGTGCGACACCGTGTGACAGGGTATGGGAATGGGGGGACGGGGAGTTGAGGAAGGTTGGGGAAGAGGATAGAGGGAAGGGGGAAGGGGTGGTGGATAGTAAGTACACCAATAAACGAATGACACCAGTGGGGGTAAGGGGGTGTAGGTAGATGAGGGGGTTCTAGGCTCGCGTACGCGTACGATATTCCATCCAAAGTCGATCCACGAATGACGAATCCGTCTATTGAAGAGCAGGAGAGGAAAGAGAAAATGTAAGCGAAATGGGGACGGATGAAAAGAGGGGAGAAGAAAAAAAGATAAAGAACGCACATGAATCAGAGAGACCACCTCCCTCACAAACTCGTTACGGTCCGTCATCGTCGACAACGACGCGCTGCCATTCACGTTCGAATGAGTTCGGATGTGATCGTGGGCGAGATTATGGCCGTGTACAGCTTCGACGATCGCAGCGCTCGTTGCAGACTTGGCAAGCGCCGTTACGCCGTTAGTCTGTGCCTGCTTCGTATCGGTATCGGTGCTGTCTACGGGTGATGGAGATGGTGGTGGTTGTCCCCATATCCAAACTGCATCGACCAGAGTAAGATGCGTATAAAAGTGAGTAATATGAATCTCACCGCGTTTTTTGGATTTGCTGCCGATTTGAGAGTTCCCCTCTCCGGGGACAGTGGTGACCCCAAAGTCTTCGGCATGGGGAAGCAGAGAAACAGCCCGAACGGCATCTCCTCCTTGTGATTGAGCAGGGACAGAAACTTTGGCATTGGAACCATTGACAGCATGCTTCGACTTGGACTTAGATTTGTTGTTGCTAGTAGGAGGTGTTGATGCCATTGCTTGTCCTCCAGTGGTTGATGCTGCGGAAGTCTTCACCGGTGCGGATGTTGTTTTACTTTGATTGGTTTTGTGAGCGCACGATTGCGGGGAAGACTGCGCTGCTGCTGCGGACCCATTAGATACGACGGTATTACGGACCGACGGGGCCTGGGACGACGGCGGCCTGCTCCAAACCGGGTGTGGTCCAGGTGAACCGGCAGTAACGACGACGTTCGTAGCAGCAGCAGCATTTCCATTTCCTGCTGGCACATCCCACGAACGTTCAATCTCGTCGCGCTCCCTCGCCCTGTCTTTCTTGGAGAACTTTGCATTTCTGCCATTCTGTCGCCGTCGTTCGAACGCGTCGACATCACTAAGTGCGCTCGTATCTGCAAAGTCTAGCTCGACGATATCTTCACGATCGTCCAGCGGTGCACGCGGATATGGCCACAGGGATGATTCTTCATGGAAAGGCACGAGCGCACGGGGCGCGGGAGAAGTGCCGACGCGGGGAGCTGGCACGGCGGAAGCTGGCGCGTCTACCACCACCACGGTCGGGGCAGGTTCGGAAGGAGCCGATGCAGACGGGACAGACGACGCAGCACTTGGCAGAGCAGATGGTGCAGAGTGATATGATGGCAACGTCGGAGCCAGAGAAGGAAGCACCTTCTCGGACGAAGCGAATCCCCGTAGCGGAGGACGTGGCGTAACGTCGCCCAGCTCGTGCTTCCTGGGGCGATTTGCATGCGTCTGCGGACGTTCATCGATCGGCGAATCGACCTCATGCGGGTCGTCGCCACTCTCGACATCACCCTCATATCGGCGATGCGAGGATGCAACGCTACTCGTGCGACTGGGCGGCATGCCGAGCAGCGCAGAAATCACGTCCTGCGTGAGGATCTGTGGGAGCTGTGAGTTGGTCGGCTGTGGCGAATGAATGAGTGTCGTCGCGGTATGACATGTTGGAGACGGGGGCTTAGATGACTCGGGCTCGGAGGAGGAAATATCGCCACGCAGATTCGGTGTGGCGAATGCCAGGCGCGTAGACGGGGGTGCAGATGGCGGAGGCGGGAATGGCTCCGAGCTCACGTGATGAGGGAAAGGAGGTGTTGGCGCCGGTATGGGGCCCTGTGGCGGTGTGGCGGAGGCAAAGATCGTTTCGAGGAGAGCAGGTCCTTTATTGACAGTAGTCGACGGTGGGCGAACAAGATAGGAAGCAAGAGTGGATGAGGCAGAAGTGGAAGCAGAAGTGAAACTATTCAAGGGAGTGGCGGCCGGCGTAGCGACGGGGATGAGTTTGGAGAACAACTTGTCAATTTCCGATCCAGTTCCGTTGACAGCAGCCATCAGGGATTGAGTGACGTTGCTTTGAGCCTGATCTGGTGGCATCACGGAAGAAGCATCTACAGGCGAGGTTGCGCTCGCCTCTTGGGACTTCATGTCGGTCAAAGTGGGATGGTAGGCGACTGGCGGCGGACGATCCAGATTATACGGATATGGTTCGCCCTTGCGTATGTAGGTCATCAGTCTAGCAAGTGGATTCGATTCGGTGCGGAAACATCGATGGAGGCATGCACTCGCCGGTCTATCGTGTCCGATAAAGGTTCATGTTGTTCCGAGTCAGAGCCCAAAAACCAGAACATGACGGTCTCATGTGGACCCTTGTCTGGCTTTTGATTGAGCAGATATCGCCAATTTGTGAGAGGATCGGAGGCAGACGGTGCTCGGCGGCGAGCATCCGTCCAGCTCTCCGTCAGCGTTGCTGGGGCCGATTTGGCCATGGCGAGGCGCTTGGCGGTAAATTCGGGGTAAGAACGGTACATCAGATATTCTCCCTCGGGCTGTATTTCGTCTTCGGGACGGATGGGGTGTATGTAATCCTGCATCCCTGCACGATTGAGAATAAAGAGACCGTATGGGGGATACGCAGCTCTGGATAATATATGACATGTGAGAAGGTGTTGCATGGGTGACGATAGCCCTGAATGCGTACCGCTCAAAGAGAAAGGATGCACCCTCAAAACCATCCTTTTGCCATTTCCCTTCATGAAGACGGTATAGACAGACGTGGCTGAACTGGTCGATGATGGAAACTATGGTGGGATCTACACGGCGTAGGCTCTTCAGATTCTTCTGATACCGAGCAGCGGTGGTCAGGGTGGTGGGGCATTGAGTCTGTGTTGTCTGTGGTTCGGGGACGGGCAAATGGGTGGGGATTGATTCTGGCTGGGGTCGTTGCTTTTTAGGCGAGACGGGAGTAGGTTTGGAACGTTTTGAGGAGGCGCTAGATGCTAAGCGAGACCTCCTCGAGGGATTCATTGTATATTAGGTCGAGGTGGAGAGGAGTGTGAGAGGAACAGAGAAAGCAGAGCGGCCGAGCCACTGGCTGGCTGCCTTTCTAGGTAGTCAACTCCCGTGCCCTCTGCAGTTTCTTCATCCACTTGACATCCCTCGTAACCTTTCCCTCCCGAGCACGCTGCCGACGCTTGTTCAAATGACTCCAGTCCTCCCCCACCCCAACCTCCGTACCGAAAACCGAGTCCCTATCTTTTTTGGTATCCTCTACAGACGACTCCTCTGACTCGTCCACCAGTTCCCACATCCAGGTCGACACAGGATGCGACAGGGTCGCAACTGACGTCTTTTTAGCATCCCTCTTGGACAATGTTGCCATACGCTGCTCGATTTCCGCAGGGGATAACACCCGTTTTATGTGTACTTTCTTAATATCCCGTGTACGAACGAGGTCCTCCAATATAGTTCGTTTCAGGTAGCTGTACGCGTGGTGTGCATTTCGATAGCAATCGATGTGGTATAGAAGGCGCACCTCATAGATCGCACAGGGTGATCAGGATATGGGGGAGCGGGCTTCGTGTTCTTCAAGTACCTTGCCCAGGGTGTAAGAGGCTCTCCGTTAGCCCCGGGTGGTGCTGGCACCTTGACCGCCTGTTTGAAAAGATCGCGCGTAGAAATGGGCGCATTATTGGACTTGATGATGCCTAATACGATATTTCGAGCCTCTGAACTTGCTTGCTTGGGCCATGCGAGGAGTCGTTGAACGACCATTGCAAGGGAAAGGTAGAGAGAAGCGTGGGAAGACAAGACGGGGTCCATATATTAGTCGATACACTACACGTTCCACTCCTCATCCTCTGGCCTAAAGTTCTTCGCCATATCCCAGTAACTCATCAACTTTGTCCCGAGGACGTCGCGTGCTGCAGAGTCCGTCGGGCAGCTCTTCGGCCTAAAGTTTGTGAAACCCCGCTCCCGAACGGGTCCTTCCCACACGAGATCACACCTGTTGCCTTCAAGGGATACTTCGCCACTAGACGGTCCAGCCGCCTCCTTACCCGTCCTACTTTCTTCACCACCGCCACCCTCCTCGTCTTCAGCGAGCTCGACTTCTTCCTCGCCTCGCGCCCGTGCGGCCTCGGTCCATGCAATCCGGTGTAACATCAGTCGCTTATAGCTTCGCATGAACTTTGCTGCGCCCTCAACGTACACCATACCGAATGCAGGGTTGAAGATCGCAAGGCCAGTAAGAGCCATTTGCTCCGCATTCTTCCGCACTTTGAACCGATGCGCCGGGTCTGACAATGTTGATATTTTATAGACCGCGCCGAGAATGCCTTTCTTGTCTTCCTCGGCTTTCTTCGTGTCAATCTTCTCCCGCCGTTGCTCGTCAGTGAGCTTGCGTTCAGCGTTCATTTTGTCGTGCGTGTGTTTACGCATAGCAACTTCCCGGCGTACGCGTGCCTCAACACGTGTCGGGTCTTGGACGGCATCGGAAGTAAGAACCTTCATCAGGTTCGCCAGTCGCACTGCGAGGAGTCTCGTGAGTAAAAAAAAAAGTAGCCAATACAAATGGTTGCCAGACCTTTTGGTGGGTCAGGAGGAATCAAACCCATTCGAATGCGGTCTCTCTTGTCCTGAAGTTCAGCTTGACGTCTCTGCTTCCTCATCTTCTTTTGCTCCTTTATGTCGCCATGAATAAGCTGGTTCATTTTCCTAGTCGAATAAATAAGCCCGTACCCTCTTCGTCAACATCAACGGCTTCGGTGGTGGTTTACTCTTATCACCCGGTGCAGGGATGGGGATTGGATGCTGAACATAGATAGTAATCGGCGAACTCTTCGTCCGGATCTTAAGGTACGCAGGGTCAAACTCATCCAGGTCGGAGTAACGGCCTGTCGGAAGAAGGGGTGCGTCCCACCACTCTGCCATAGGAGGAACCTCGCGCTACAGTGCGGCAATAAGCCGAAAGCGTTCTAACACAAAGAACTGACGCACTCTGATATTTTTCTCCAACGTATCGAACTCGCTGTCCAATCCCGCCTTCCTCGCACTTTCCGCGATACGCTGTTTCAACGCTTCCAGCTGTGCATCTTGTCGAATTTGATTGGCGATGGACACATATTTTCCCTTGGGATTGAACTTCAGAGATCGTCCAACACGCTCGCGCGGCGTGCCTTCGAAACCGGTTTCAGCAGACGCACTAGCAGCAGCGGCGGCGTAGGGATTTTCCTTAGCGACAGTAGGGGCAGGAGGGGGTGCAGGTGACGGCGTCGGCACATTGCGAGCATTAGCGCGAATCGAAGCAAACTTGGGTTGCATCGGTTTGTAGCGGTCCTTCTTAGACTGCGGCGCGGGGGTAGATGTATCGAGCAGGAGCGGATGCGCCGCCATCTTAAGGCCGACACCTTGAGGTGAGGGCTCTGCACTACGACTCTTCCCGCGGGACGGTGTCGATGTCTGCGACAGCTTGAAGTCAGTCAAAATAGCCCATAGTAGTCCGTGCAAGAAAGGGGGAGGAATCGAATTACCATGTACGGATTATCTTTCGTGGCGAGCTTGTTTTGGGCTTCGGCGACTTTGCGCTTCGCTTCAGCGATACGCTTGCCAACATCTTCAGCAAAATGTGCAGACGCAGCTGAGGGCCCAGGGCTTGGGGTATGTGTAGGTGCGGGGGTACGCGACGCTGGTGAAGCTTGAGCAGTGTTGGGGCCGGAGCGCATTGCAGCTAGTTTTGCAGCAATCTCGGCGCGCTTTTGCGCAATTAGGGCTTCTTTCTGTGTACGAGGATAAGGTCCCTTTTACTGCCTGGGAAAGGAGAAGTGAGGGCATACATTACCAATACTATCTGGGTCATTAGAAGAAGTCTGGGGGGTAAAAAGGTTATAGAAGCAAGTCAGAAGTGGATATTGACAGCCGTATTCACCTTGGGGGAGGAGGAGAAAAGGTACTCACTATTGTGTCACTGTTGAACGACGGAGTCAGGACGAGGAACGAAGCATTCAATAGCACAAACACAGACCTACGGGCCTTCTTTAAGGCCAAGGAGGATCCAGCATCCTCGAGAACCCTCTTCCTGTCGCTCATTGTCGTGAGTGAAGAGTAAACCAGAACGTGGGGTCGGGGATGACGACAAGGGAGACAAGCGTGAAAAGAGGACGAGCGCGATAATTACATAATCTCGCATGTCCTTCCTTCAGTCCGTCCATTCACTCCTCTCTTCTGCCCTGCGGACGCAGACATCTTCGGCGCCGAAGTATGGCGGACTGTCACTTGTGCGGTTGAGGCATCAGCTCGCACCGCGAAAAGTAACGTTCGTTAAGAGACACAAGGGCGTCATTCCAATCCCTATTGGCGGATCCACCAAAGGAACTACACTTGCATACGGAGACTGGGGCCTTCGCATCAAGGGTAAAGGTGTCCGACTTACTGCTAAACAGCTTACGACTGCCGAAGAAGTCATCAAGCGTAAAATTAAGCCCATTAAGGGCGCTAAAGTGTTCCTGCGGGTCTTCCCTCACATTCCCGTTTGTATAAAGGTATGCCCGTGTGTTCAAATACAGCTTCTACAGATTTGTTCACAAAATCTAGGGAAATGAGACTCGTATGGGAAAGGGGAAGGGTACTTTTGAGTATTGGGCAGCGCGGTAGGTTCTCAGAGGTTGAGTACCCACAAGTACTAATGGCCTATCTTCCAGGGTGCCCACAGGACGTGTCATCTTTGAGATCGGAGGGGCTCCAGTGCGCGAGGAGCTAGCCCGTGACGGTGGGGACTGTGTTGTTCTGTTGCCGCATTCCACTGAATGTCCATGTAGCACTTCGTCAGGCCGGTGACAAACTCCCAACAATCGTGGAGTTCATCGACCGGAAGACACTACCTCGGCTAGGAAATCTACTTCTTACCCCGGAGGTGAAAGAACGCCTTGAGCCATCCTCTACCTTGACGTCATCATAGCATACAGTTACGGTAATAGACTCGACAGCCTAGCCACGGGAAATGTTCAGATGTCATCGGAGCATCGCTGAGAATTTTTCTGCAGAGAATGGTACGTCGCTGGGGAACTAGTATTTTACCCATAACATCCTACGCCAGCCCCACGCGGGCAAGCAAAGAATCATCTTCTCCAATCTTAGCCAGCCAATCATCCTTGTGTACAAGTCATCAACGTGAGAGTGAATAAGTGAAATGGATTTTACACTATATCGTTTCATAGGTGCATACACATTAACGTATAGACGTATAGATTTGGAGGTTAGCGCTCCTTCTCGCTAAATTTGGTCAGGATACGAACTACATGCCCCGCCGCTTCTCTCACTGCCCCGCGATCACCTTTAACAACCTTGTCAAGCACCCTCATATCGAATTTGTCCGGGTGCCAGCGCAAGAACTCCGAGCGAAGGTTCATGACCTGCCCTCCGCCGGGGACCTGGATTTGCTCCTGCAGCAGATGGCGGACAAATGCCAAAACGCGCCCTTCAGTGATATCCTCGGCGACCTGGATTTTCTCGAAAGAAGGCCAAGGGATATCACAGAAACCGAGTTGTTCCTTCCCGATGACGTTCATATGCAGCTTGGCCCATTTTCCCTCGTAGTCACGAAGGCGCCGGGCTGGGCTCGACTCTGCAGCCTCGTGTTCGCGCTCACGACGCTCCTGCTTGCGGCGTTCCTGCTCACGACGATTTCTTTCCACGGACTCCCGTTCAGCCTGGCGTCGCCTTTCCTCCTCTTGTTCCATGGCCCGACGATGGGCTTCCAGGGCCTTCCGCATATCTTCTTTGAGCAAGCGCGCAAAAGTCTCATTCTCCGCTTTATGGTGGGCCGCCTCTGCCTTTCTTTGATCCTTCTCAAGCAACCTTACATACTCCGCGTCTTCCGCCATGCGATGTGCCGCGCGCGCCTTCTTCAAGTCCTGCTCGGGCAGGCACGCATATTCGACTTCCTCCTCTTTCTCTTCGTCATCCTCCTCCCGAAGCGCCTCGGCTCTGAGGATCGCCTGGCGTCCCTCGTGCAGTGCGTCGAAGAATAGCTTTTGCGCCACGAACGGGGGAAGGTATCGGTGGTCCAGCTGGGGAAATCCGGGCACTATGAAGGATGGCTCTGTAATGAACGCTCCGGGTGGCTGCGGGTGTGTGGGGGCCTGGGGGACGAAAACTGTGTTGCTCCGCCGGAGAGGCTTCCTACTAGTGAGAGGGCGCGTCTTCGCATGTCGATTTTTGGTCGTGGCGCCAGAGCCAGCTGTCGAGGAGGGCCTATTTTTGCTGTTGGCCGCGGCATTGGCGGTGGACCTGTGCTGGCGAATTCTTGCCGCGCTCCTGGCTGCGCGAAGTTTTGACGATCGCGATCGCGCGACGCGGGGGTTGCGACGCGCGAAGATGTTGGGGAGGTGAGTGCTGGAACTGGGGAGAACCTTTCGGCTTCCGATGTTGTTTAGAAATGTTGAGAAGGTGTTGAGACCGAAGCGCATGGTGTCAAAAAAAAAAAAAGAGGAAAGAGGGCGTGAGGTGATTACAGGGTTTAAACGATGTCGATATTTGCTCTTGATGTGTTTCTTGAGTATATTGCTGACGGAATCTTAAGGGTCAGCGAAGCTGGAGGGGTAAAACTGGGGCGAGGATAATGGATAATGGACACGGAACGGGGTTGTGAAACCCTACCCTTTATACCTTGAATGGCGCGTGGAATCGTGTTGTGGCAGACGAGCAATGTTGAACGAATGAAATAGTTGGATGGACCCGACATCGATCTACAAAGGGGTGTGGCATGTTTATGCATCGAACAATGTATCATTGCCACGTTTCAACCGTTTCAAGGAGGACAGAGTTGTGGAGGCCTCTGCATGGACACGCGGTGTGTGGTTCAACTCACTGATTATCGCAAAAGGTAACTGCTCACAAGCAATGCTAGAGGTTGGGAACTTTATCGACGGAGGGCTACCTTGAGTTTCAGGCCATGTCTGAGACATTGCAATGAAAAGGTGTTCACACCAAAAGAATCCCTACCACCGAGCGGCAGCCAAAACGCAAGACACAATACGACGAGACTGCCATGTTGCAGCATAGCCTGAGATGACGAGCATTGACTGAGAACTTTGAAGATAGATCGCCTCTCCCGAGTTTCAATTCTATTGTCGACGGAATTGAATCAAGAATATTGCTTTAGCGCAAGATATCTCCGAGTCATATTTCGCAGGTTGAAAATTTGTCGAGCAGAGTGTCCTATTGTGCTACAGTGTACATGGAGTTCCTGAATGGACACAATGCAAAAAGATCGGATCCCGGGGATGCCAACAAGAGCACTGTAACTGATCTTCTCTGTGTAGGAAGAATGGCAGGCTGTAAGTAGAAGTAGATAGCACCAAACGTCAATGGATGGACAGTAGAGCCTGAGGGCACCCCATAATCAGCGATCGACCTCCCAACGGTGGAGAATTACAGGGTGGACCGGCAAGCCGTTTTACTTCAATAAACTCCTGACTAACATCCCGTGTACGTTCCGTCATGCATCCCGTTCTCCTTGGGGGCCCCACCGAATTTTTTTTCCGTAGTGCAGGGTAGCACTTTTGTTTTTCTTTCTTCGGAGAGCTCGTCCCGGAAATACGTGACACAATGTCTTTGGATATGAATAGATCTTCCACGGCGGTATATGATCATAAAAGTCCCCGGGCCTGCAAATTGGATGTATTTGTCTTCTAATGGCCATATCAATGAAGGCATTGCATTGGTGGCTTCTGAGGGCCCACCTGGAGCTGGGCACAGATGGGGAGCCCGCGCGTAGCAGTAAGTGGTGTAAGATTCGAATGGGTTGGTGTGCGAGAGCATTCAGCAGTCCGAAAGCTTTCAGTTTCTCAACTAACCACGTGGGAATAACTAGGCGTGTTTCCAACAAGCACACACGTCACATTTTCAGTAGAAAATAATAAAAATACAAAATGTTGTCCACAATATACAGATTGTGGATGAGCAGCGTGCACACAGGGCTGGGATTGGATGATAAAGAGTTTTGGGTGGGAGTGCCTGTTGTGGTCGTTGGCAAGTGCCCACAAGCCCAAGTAACCGTGACGTTCACCGTCAAGATCTACTATCCTGGATCAACGAGGACATCTGGAACTGATCATCGGTTTGTATCTTTCTTGGGATTTACTTGACGAGGGTACAAGTCGATCACTTCTTCACAGCCGTAGCTCCACTATGCAAGCCATTTGATAGACTCCGAGAAACGGACAACACTGCTAGCTATTCGACATTCATTCCTTTTGAATGTACTGTACACCGAACACATAACTTCTGACAAGAGGCGAGGACAAGCAGTCTCCTAATTCCCTAATTCAACCGGTACTTGATTTGCATTTCACTGCTTCGACGGGGTGATGGGTTGTTGAACCGGTACATTATCAATATTGCCAATCACCGACAGGAAGAGGCCAATGGACGTGCCGTCACCCTATCGAAGGTCGTCAGGAACTATGGCTAAAGCACGTCGCATATCTTATCTGGGCATAGCACTTACGAGCACATTGTGTGGGAAGCCGAGACTGAACGGAACTGCTTTCTCAATGCGATGTACTTGTTCAGGGGTCAGGGAAATGTCCAGTGCCTCGAGATTCTGCTGAAGCTGCTCGACTTTCCGGCCGCCGATGATAGGGAATACGTAGGGAACCTTATGCAGATGGTATGCGATAGCAACTGCAAGCAAAAAAAAAATTTGCAGTTCGTGTCAATTCGAACACTGAAATGTTTGTCCCGCCCGACGGACAAGAACACAACATCATGACATGACCAACCTGATGTGATACTCTCGGTCTTGACTTCCTTCGCAATCTCCTCCAGAACATCGCATACTTTCTTCTCTTCCGGATTACGCTCCCAGTTGGGACCCAAGATCGTGCGTCCTTTCTCACCACTCTCCTTGCGGCGTGCCTCCTCGGCGTTGGTACGAATCTTCCCGCCTTCGAGTACGCCCCAGGGAGCAAGTGCAAGGCCCTCCGAACGTGCCATCGGGATAATGTCACGTTCAAAGGATCGCTCGAGGACCGACCAGTTGCCCTGATAGATGCAGAACGGGGTCTTTCCGTGGTCCTTTGCATACTGATTCGCTTTGGCGACAACCCACGCGGGACTGTCGGAAATGCCCTGGAGAGAGGAGATTGTTATAATTTTAGGAGAAAACAAGCTAAGTAGATAGACTCGGAAGCTTACCAGATAAAGAACCTTTCCTTGGAGGACGATAGTGTGCAGAGAATCCATAACCTCCTCGACGGACGTGCAGAAGTCCCACCAATGCACGTAGAGTATATCTATGTACGAGGTGCGGAGCTTGTTGAGAGACGCATCCACGGACACACGAAGAGATTTGGCATGGTTCCCGGCGTAGTTAATCTTGTGGGTGATATGGTCTTGACCGCGCTTGTAGCCGGTTGTATACTGGCCGGGTTTCAACGTCCACGACCATGATGAAAGAAATAATTTAATACCTTAGTCGCGATGACAAGCTGCTCGCGTATGCCACGTTTCTCAGCCCACTCGCCAATAAAGGCCTCGGAAGTTTCGTCCTGGCTAATGATGTCGTAGTCAGACGAGTATCACTCGCTAATGGTTGGAGACTCACTAGTTGTTTGCGGTGTCAATGAAGTTTCCCTGGGAAAGGATAAGTAGCATATCAATATAATAGTGAAAATAAATGGCGAGAGTGAACTCACGCCTGCGTCAAAGTAGGCATCGAGGAGCTTGAAAGAGCTCTCTTTATCCATGGAGCCCATTCCGTAGTGCTGCCACTTATCACCGATGCTCATAGCACCGAGCTGCAAGGGTGACACACGCACACCTGCACGGGGCGAGAGTGTGCGATAGCGGCCGAGCTTTGTGAGAGGGGGAGGGGGAGGAGTCCACAGGGTAGATTCAGAGGACATCTTAGGAGGGAAGTGGGAAGATATGGGCGTATGAGTGAACATGATTCGTTACAGTATTTATAGTTGTGGTTGGGCGACACCTGGCAGCAGAATCCATGCGGGAGAGAAGGAAGTGGTGTTGGACCCAGGCGCCTTTCCGTCACACCCGATTCGCTGATCAAACGCCGGCACCCTGAATGGCCTAAAGAAGCTAGGATACTTTGCGCCCGCATCTCCCATAGCATAATATCTGATCACTAAAATATGCTGTTTCGATTTTTCGAATAGGAGGAGACCCGCACTGATCCCGCAGTCACCCGCTCATCCGTTTTCGGTTAATTGAATGTTTTGGGGGTATGCGAGGAGGCGCAGCTATAACGATTGCGACGGGGTATCAACTGGATCCGCAGGCCTCAGGCTGGTGCTCGATGGAAATGAAGCCAGACTGGAGAAGACATATCACGGCGTTAGGTGGATCATGTAGTCCACTGTGGTCCGAATTCGGAAATCCACGGGAAGCTTATTTGAGAGCGAATCTCCGATCAGGTCGGTGGTCGATGACGAAAAAATAACGACCTGACCCGGTTCGACTAGTGAACAGGCCCAGGCCCACAGAGTAGTTTAACGAGAAAGTTGGGTAAGAAGAGGTGCATAGATTTGCGACCGTGTTTGTGAGCGAGAGGTAGAGAGATATGTCAGGCTCGGCGGATGTAGTGTATTAAGGGTTCGTAAGCTGCGCAAGAGAACATGTCGCCATGCACGTCGCTCTCAGGGATGACAACTGCGAGTCTGTGAGCCCGAGTTGGAGAGCTCCGAGGTAGAATGCCTCCCCTAAAGCAGCCGGCAGTAATTTATTGTCCGTTATCCAATCGAATGTTCGGTGAGGATAGGTTGGGAAGTTTAATGTGACTGATGTCTGTGTATTCAGATCCTACAGATGAAAATCAAGGCGGTCAGTGAAAAATGCCCACTACTACCACTACACCCACTATTGCCTCAAGCTACAAGTCGCCGAGCAGTAGAAGTGCAAGAACCACTGTGACCGGGCACAAGCGGCGGGGTGTAAGCCCGAGTACAGCAGCCAGAGTCGCTGCTGTCATATGTATGTAAGAGACGAGTAATTGAATGTGGGGGTCAACTTGAAGGAGGTCCATCGGGACTTACCGAACCGCTATTGTCACGTCACCGTACTTGTGTCTGTGCTTCTTCGATCCCCATATACAATTCACTGATGGCTATGGAGGTATCAAAGGCGCCCGCACGGTCTGGGATGGGTTACTGGGATCGTATTGCGATGACGGGCTTAGCCGGAAGCGCGATCGAGAGGTGGGCCTGTGAGATTTTGGGACGCTGACGAACTGAGGCTTCATGATGCCCTCTGGAGCGACGTGAGGTTCCTCTCCTTGATAAGCGCGCTTCCCCTCCTTCAACGCATATGAGCATATTAACTCTGAGCGGACGCCCCTGGCCGTATTCCAGGGTAGGACAACAAAGATCTGGCACACACGGAACAACTGAGCGCCGCACGAACAAGTCAGCCGAATCCTTCTCAAGAAAGCTATCTAGCTCAAACTGTGTCGTTTGAAAGGGGCCCAGTCTCTTCCGTCCAGTCGATGTCCACTTCCCTCCCAGTCTGAGCCTCAAGTCAGCGCCAACACACTGCATCACCTGCATGATGGCAGCCGAACCAGATATTTCCAGACACAACACCGCCACCGCAACTAACCAGAGTTCCAAACGAACCTCTGCTCATCTCTGTTTCTGTCTCGGCGCAAGCATACGTCCCAACACCACCATCGTTGGTTGAGCTGCTCTTGCCCAGTGTTTACATACATCCTCGAGCGACTTGGTGACGTGACACGAGTCGAGCTTGTGTGGGACTCGGGGAATTACGATTCAAATACCCCCATCCTTCTTTTTTTGGGGTGCTACCAGCGCAAGTCCCCAAATAACATATACGTTTGACGTGTCACAGCCTGTTGTCCCATTCAATTCAGACGAAATGCAATGGCACCCAATGGTCGTTCAAGATCACATCAAGGCAACATGCTCTGCTCGGAACCCGAATCAAAAAGGTCTACTGTAAAACGCCGGCTTCTACACTTCCCAGATTGTTCTTTTCATCAAGAGCGCATGCATGAATAGCAGAGATAATAGCTTCTGTATTATGCCCTCGGCTTTGAGACCTAGAACTGAGAAGTCATGAAAGTATTCCCGGTTTGTTATGTAAGAACTCATTCACTGTCTTGCTATCAAATTATGCGAGGGCAATCACAGGTGAATCCTCAATCACCAGATATGGCATTCAAGTGGAGATATAAAGGGCAAGGATTGGATTGAACGATCCAGAAGTCACTATCATCTAGCTTGCACAAGATGTCTCCCCTGCCTTACGAGTTCCCCAGAGACCCGCCTCCACAGCTTGAAGTCATACGAAAGTACTACGCATTCCTCTCCGCATTCGACCTCCATAATCTGAGCAGCCTGATCTCGGATGATTTAACTCACAAGATAGCGCCCTCGAGCTTGGATGTGCCCGAGAAGACGAAAAATGAGTTCTTCGCCTATTTAGGGGAGCTACAAACCCACCTCAAGGGCCAGCATCTGGACGTAAGCAGAGCCCTGACGATTCATTCGTACTAATAGTCAATTTGCTCGACAGTACACCATCTACGATATCAACGATGGAGTAGGGAAGACCTGGGTCCATGTATCACTTCTTATTCTTGGGGACAGGCGGTCCCGATACTGATTTCTTGGTGTCCATCCAGGCGAAGTTGGAAATACGAAACATTGAAGTTGTTTATCTCTTCCAGTTTGGCACGGGGCCCAATGCACTCAAGATCGTTTCCATCACTGGGTTCACCGACAGCAAGAGGTACTTGGAACTCCGTCCAAGAAGAAACCAAAATCCCGAGGGCCTGAATTGCCATTCATCTGACCAGTAGGATGTGGCCATCATGGCTATCAGTCATTTCCGTGGAGTGAATTGCCTCCCTGTGCTCTCTTCCTTCATGTTTCCATGACCATTCCTACGTACATCCGCCGTAGGATCCATCTCTCTTGGATAGAGTACCTAGGTTTTTTGTATTATGTGCATCACAATGTAACGAGCAATTTCAACTTGAGCCACGCGCCGAGTCACGACTGGAATGAATATCGGTGGCGTCTCTGAGTCCTCCGCGTGGGTGCCCGTTCACCCAGAGTGACGAATTGAAGCTTTCCACCCAGCCAGATCTTTTCATAGCCGAGCGACGACAGCGAATCCCACCATCGTCTCTCGGCGGTCGACGAAACGAAAGATCGACGCTTGCAACATTAATCTCTTCACTTTTCGCGTCCACTGCCGCTTTTCCTCCCCCCTTTACGCCTTGTCTCTTCTTCCGTTGCGTACCCACTCCCTTACACTGATATCCCTCGTCACAGCCTTTCTTCTGCCATTACAACACCGTACATCGTAGTAGGTGTCTCGCGTGTCTTAAGCAAGAACTTCAGTTCGTCGAAGAGGGTATCACGTCGAAATACAGTATGTCTCTCTCCATCTCTCGGTTTTGTTTGCTTCCGTGTTCGTGTTCGCCTCCCTCGCCATGGTCTCTATTTCGATGCCGGTCTGCCTCGGTCGACGCTCTCGCCGTTACTTGTCATGGCCTTATTTTGCTTAGCTCGATGCCGATACCATGGCACTGCTGCCCGCATCAGATCGTCTCCACCGTAGTCTCTTCTTTTGCGTGCCTCTCAGCCTTCCTTTCTTGAAGCACCCTATAGCGAAGGATTTCGAATGACACGTCATGAAATCCAACGCATTGGATGGACTTTCGTATCCGTATTCGGGGAACCTAGGAATGCGACAGAGCGCCGAGTTTCCCCGTCTTTTCTTTTGGTGCGACCAGCGCCAGCCTCCAAATATGACGACATCAATGCAACATGCCCGAACCCGAATTGAAGGAAGTCTGACCCAGGCCATCAGGTTCCCAGACATTGTCCGACCTTGCCAGTGTTTCGTTTAAAATGACCGTTTTCAGTTGTGCGTACGGCCGCTGATCTAATATGGCCTCGTGCAAACATACTAGTAGATCTCCATATTTCGGTTGGGCTTGTCGACTTCCAATAGTGTTGTTAAACCCTTGTGCTGCGCATTGACCGGGAAGTGCTCGGTTTCACTTTCCCGTGGACTAACGCAAATAAATGCTTGTTCACAGTAACATGTTCAGCGCCAACAAACTTTTAATTTTCCATCTGTGCAGGTGTTATCTTAGTTCCATGGATCCTGGGCATCGCACGAGCTTAGTAAAAACCCACTCGGGGCGAATGCCTTTCGTGAAGTGCCCTGTGAGGTTGCTATCACGTTTCCACTCACCTCGTCTTGATATCGACAGAAACGGGGACGTCTGGACTCAAGTCCTCCCATTTTTCAGCTAGGTTCGTAATCCTCGGACTGTACGTAACTTCGGTAAATAAAGCTTTTTGACAGCACATACATCAACGATATTAGTACTTTCGACGTTCTCATTTATAACGTCCGTAAAGCTGACCCCATGAGGACTTCTGAAATGGATCGGGTTCATACTTGCCTTCCAGGGAGCCGATGAAGGAGCATAATAGCGGTGGGTCAGCGGAGATGGTGACTTCTGTATTACGCTCCCAGCATAGTGACCTGAGATCGATGCGTTCATTCTGACAGACATTCATATTCTCCTGCCCCGCACCCTTGATGCCACGTGTAACCAAGTCACTGAATCGTTGTATGACCGTAATACGATCGGCATTCCTTGATCGTCTTGCTGCAGAGTACGCGAGGACAATCACAACTTAATATTTGGTCACGAGGATATGGTATTCAAGTAGAGATATAAAGGGCAAGGACTGACCCGCCCAGAATCAAGCATCATCCAGCCCTTGCACAAGATGTCCACACTCTCTAATCCCAACACTCCACAGCTTAAAGTCGTAGATACTTACTTTAAATCTCTCGCCAAATTCAACTTCACCGTTCTGAAGACTCTGACGACGGATGATTTCCGTATGTCCACGGCCCCTGCGAGCATGGGAGTGCCCGCTAAGACGAAGGACGAGGACATTGCCCTTCTGGAAAAGGTGAAAGAAAGTCTCAAGGGCGAGGAGTTGAAAGTAGGCTTAATTCAGATGGTGTCCCATTGATACTAATTGCCAATCTGCTCGACAGTTTTCCGTTTATGATGTCGTTGATGGACAGGGAAAGACATGGGTCCATGTATTACCTTTTCTTTCCGTGAGAATTGAAAGACCTGACACTAATTTTCACATTCATCTAGGGGAATATAGAGACCGTTGACATTGAATTTGTTTATCTCTTCACGTTTGGCACGGAGCTCAATGCACTCAAGATCGTCCAACTCGTTGACTTCTGCGACAGCAAAAGGTATTTGGAAATCAATCCTGAATCGGGGAATCCTAAATGGGGCCATGATGGCTACAAGTCAGCCCATCAGGATGTTTAGTGTACATCGCCTCTGCTGTCTATTCCTCGGTTGATGAGTGGTTCATGTATTCGTCCGTCGTTATTTTCCCATGACCTTGCACCTGCGTAATTTCCAAATATATTCGAGTCCCAAATTTTGAACTGCTGTAGCTCGTTCAATCCGGATCGGCAGAGGGGAACAGGTGCAGCGACATGGTGTTGATCATCCAGAGGGACGGAGCTTAGCTTATTCGAACACGCTTGAGTTCGAATACCTCTCGGAGGTCTCCAGATTATCATGGCAGGTAGCTCACCCCTCGCCGCAGGGATACTAGTTCGTGACGTTGATATGATTCGTTTCTAGGCTCTCAATCTCCCGCTTGCATCGTTTGTGCATCCACGTGCACTCACCCTACCCCGACCATCTTCTTCCTCGACACACATGGTGTCTTTTCGGTGACGGTTTCCCGCATTGGGACCCTTGACGGGCAATAGTCGTTAGTCAGTTCCAAAATTGTCCCGCGGGACTAGGAGTGTACTCAGGGGAGTCCGTAATGAATGAACGATGACTCGGACTGTAAGAGGAGCGGTGGATATAAAAGCGGGCTAGGGTAATCATGAAGGGCCGTCGCAGCGGTTTGCTGTTGCCATCGACATCGATTTGCAATATACTACTAGGGTTCTGCACCTGATACAGCACTTCTAACGTTAATTTTTGTATATTCCACCAGGCGGAGTGTGCTATGTTGTGGGCGGTCCATAATATGTCTGACCAAGATGGATAATAGTTCCCAGCTTGCCCTTCCCCACCACACGTTCTCCCATTCCCTATAGAGCTCTACTCTACAGAACTCCGCTAAATTATCGGCTAGGCTCCCTGAGGTACTCGGCTTTTCATCCCAATTTCTCTACGTGTATCTCTTTCTCTGACTACCACTAAATTTTATAGGTTGCCCCTCTACAAATCTTATCGGATCATCCACACGAGTACTCAACCGTCTGATTTGAACCATGGGTTCTCCTCCAAAACCATGGGAGCGTAATGGTACCATCGCAGCTGCAGCATCGACCTCTGCTTCTGCGCCCAGTACTTCCTCACCAGCACCGGCCGCTCCTAACACAACTTCAACTTCAACAAACGCCGGATCCTCTTCAACCACCGCACCACCCTCTGTTCCCGCACGTCCCGCCTCCTTCATATCCCCCACAACGTCTGCAATGACAACCCCTTTCACATCCCCCTTCACCACCCCATACAATCGCTTCGGCGGCGCAAACGCCTTCACGCCTTACACTTCCTCTATATACGGTGGCATGGGATCTCTCGGTGGTTATGGTGGGTACGGCGGATACGGGTACGGTGGTTACGGCATGAACGGTATGAACGGTATGTACCCAGGTGCGTATAGCGGAATGGGCGCGTATGGCCAACCGAGTATGCCGTTCGACCCAACAACAAACCCAAGTGTGACACAGGCGCTAGAGTCAACAACCGCAACGACATTTGCCCTCCTTCACTCGGTCGTGCAAACTTTCGCCGGTCTCGCACAGATGCTCGAATCAACATTCATGGCCACCCACTCCTCATTCTTCGCTCTCGCGGGCGTCGTCGACCAATTCGCCCAACTACGTAACGCCCTTGGTAGCGTACTCGGCCTCTTCGGCCTCATACGCTGGCTACGCGATATTCTTACCGGCGGCCGCGGCCGCGGCAGCAATGGAAATAGTGCAGAGATGCATAGCGAGTTTCGTCAATTTCTCAATGGTCGTCCCGTACAAGGTCCCGCCACAAGACCATCGCAATCCACATCTCCCAATGCAAGCAAAAAACCCCTCGTATTCTTCTTCATAGCATTCCTAGGCATACCCTATGCCATGCACAAACTCGTCAAAGTTCTCGCCGATCGCGCAGCACAGCAACAGCAACAACAACAGCAACAACAGCAACAACTTCTCCCCCAGCAAGGACAACAACAACAGCAGCAGCAGCAGCAGGTCTTCCCGCCTCTTGATCCATCACAACTCGCGTTTGCTCGTACGGTGTATCCGTTCCACGCTTCAACACCTTCGGAGCTTAGTCTGCAGGAGAACGAGATTGTGGCCGTGATGGGCAAGTTGGACCCTAGTACGGGTCTGGAAGTAGATCCAAGGATCCAAGTCGAGACCGAGTGGTGGAAGGGACGGACGCGCGAGGGTCGCGAAGGCTGGTTCCCGAGAAAATTCGTGGAGGTGTTGGAGAAAAAGGCGCCGGAGGCTAAGAAGGTCGACTAAACATTGCACAGACAGCAGCGACCTCCTTTTTTTTTTGACCGAGTCACATCTCCCCACTGGCTGCCACTCCATTTCATGTCTCCCCGTTCCAACGTCCATTCTTTTCCTTTCGGGAGTTATGCAAGAAATTCCATGTACCCAACCACTGTCTGGACTTTGCTGTATATTTTCTTCTAGATGTATAACATTTTGTCTGAGCAAGGATAATGCACGGGCGCTCAAACTCCTTATGCTCTCCAAAAGCTCGTTTACACGTTGGGAGTGGACGAGCGTTACACTATTATGGTGTGAGAACAAGACATGGATTAAAGATTCCTCTTGGCGATCATAGTGTTCTTATCTGCTAATTTACAGTACAGGCACGTAGTTACACCCAGCGCTTTCCGAAGGGGTCCGCACGAAGGAAAGATCTTTGAGAAAGAAATAGAAACAACGAAGGACAGGAGGGAGGGAGGGGGAGTGGAGTGGAGTGGAGTGGGGGTAAAAATTGCGATACGAAGGAAGCTTTACTTTCGCATAGACAAAGAAAAGAATACGAGAACAGAAAGCGAGATAAAGAAACCGAAAGGAGGTACTTTGCAGAGTTGTGTAAGGATGTTTTATGTTTATGAAGACGTTGACAATCCGACTTCGGCCGGGGGGATGTTGCTGCTGCTCGCAGACGGAGGACGTGGCGCGGTAGACCCTGGTACGATGCTCCCCGCGCGACTACGCGGCACGAGTTGACCCGTTTCCGCTACTCTCGCACCGCGCTCGACGCTCCCATGCCTAGACGCGCTCCGACTCGCCTGACGCAAATCATGTAAAGACCCATGGCGCCACCGACTTCCTCTCAATTCAACAGGCGAGTCAGGACCCGCGTACGACGATGAGAGTGAGGGTGGTGGTACAGAGGGATACGAGAGAGGTTGAGGCGCGATGGTGGTCGATACTGTACCACGGGGTGCAGACGTAGATGACGGGGGTGTGGTCGCTGCTGTTGCGAAGCTTGCTGGGTGTGTGGATAGAAATGGGGAGAGATATGGAGAGTCCGATGCGGACGAGGGAGAGTGGGATAACGGCGTTGTGGATCCTGATACGGCATTTGGAGGAGGCCGATGGATCTGCGAGGGGGGTCGTGGGATCGCTACGCTCGGCGAGGCTCGCACTGCATGTGGGCCACCACTGCCATTGCCGCCGATCGGCGGGAGCGCGACGGAGGTGGAAGGCGAAGAGGAATTTGAGGATGATCGTCTGTGCGTAGGCTGGAAGTACGGTTCCTGTGCCGATAAACCGATGAGATTGTCCACGGGGAGACCTAACTATAGAGCAGCGCGTAGGTAAACAAACTGCCTGCCTGCGGGAAGGACAAACGTAATGAAGACGTACCCGTCGTCTGTGTTGAATCAGCTCTTCCCTGTATATTTCATTAAGCCGAGTTATCCGAATGAACTCGCGCTCGGTATCGACCAAGCGATTGCGCAGGTGTTCATTCTCGCGACGCATGGCTTCCAGCATGTCCTCGGAGCTCGGTGCGAGCGGGTTAGGCAAACGGAGAAGGGTAGGCGATTGGGTGCCGTCGCCATTGACACTAGCAGTGCCAGTGCCAGAACCACCGCTGAGTGCAGGGGATCCTCCATTTTGTTGTTGCTGTTGTTGGTTGGCAGCAAGCTGCTGTGCGAGTCGCAACGCTGAAAGCTCGCGGGAGAGACGGTTCACATGTGACTCTGATTCGGCCTCTAGTGCGTTCTCGAGTTCAATCTTCTCTTCCTGAAGCTAAGAATCGTTGTGGCGTCTGGTGGGCAAAAGAGCGCCCCTCTAAATGAATGGTAATGGGACGAACCTTTTCGAGCTTGCGGGAGAGCACGTTGATTATACGTTCCTCCTCTGCCTCGTAGGCATTTATGAGGTCCTCCTCACGCTTGCTGCTACTGCCGCTGCTGGCGCTGGAGAGACGTCGTATGGGCGGGGAGAGAGACATGGGGATTCAAAAGGAGACGACTCGATTTCGTTGTAATTTATGGTTATCAGGTCATCACATCGCAAAATAAATATTTAAAAAAAAAAACTCCTAAAAGTCACTGCCCTCCACCTTGAACCGCTGTCCGTACTGCAAGTACCGCTGCATGACCTGCAAGATAGGCTCTGGCAGCCCCAAACTCAGCAACGTGTTCCATATCTTGGCATGCCCATACACTGGTTCCAGTTTGAAAAGCAAACGCGCGATCTGTGTGGGGTACTACGATCTCCATTAGCTCCGCACAGATAACGTCATGATGCGAACACACCGCAAGTTCGGAATACTCTCCGTGTTGATACGCAGCAACACGTATCGCTACTTGCAGCGTACGTGTCAAATCCCCTTCCTCCGCGTACATGTCCAGCAACTTCGCCCATGGCTTTATCGAATATCGAGGCGTGTCCAACGCCCGCTGGAATGCCTCCTTTGCCTCTTCCTTGTGATGCAGCCGCAGACCGAGATCACCAAGGATTTCCCATTCTAGGCCGGTCTTCCGGTAAGCCACATGCTGCGTTTTGAAGTGCGCGACTTCTGCCCGGAAAATCGTCCAAACACGGAGATCCTAGCGCTTTGTCGGAACACTGCATAGGAAACTGGTGATTGTAACCAACACGCTTACCTCATACAACACCATGAACAGGTTATCCAGCCACCGCTCGCACAGCCGTTTGTTGCTAAATGAGAAGGATTCCTGCCCAGACCCACTAGTTGCCGTCGCGTCTTTTTTCTCCCCATCACCGTCACCGGCGGCTGCCTGAGCGGGTTGCTGTAGTCCTTCTACCGAGGGGGGATCTCCATTCGCACTCTCCAAACCATTTACCTTCTCGGGAGCCTTCTCGGGAGCAGTTGCCTTCACCGCGTCCAGTGACGCCTCGCGCGCAGACTCGGTGGAAATACGGATTGTGGGAATGACGCCTTCCGTTTCCACATACGTCTGAGTAGTGCTGTAGACATCACTCGGCGTCGGCGAGTCTTCCCGATTCTCCAAACGAGGCGTGACTACCCCTTTTGTCGAGGCGTCGTCATCTGCGACCGTGTCCTCCCGAGAAGCAGCTGAAATATCAGCCTGCGCTTTTTGCATCCTATACTCCTCTTCCATCACAAATACAGCGCTCCGTGTCTTGAGAAGCTCATCCCATCCGATTTGCGATACGAGTCGCGCGAGTAGCGCATAGGCCCGCGCCCATGTCCCGCGCAATCCCGGCGCTGGCAAACGTTGCAATGCCGCGTCTGCATCGTCATCATCTGTCTTTTCACGCTCTGGCAGGATGTCCGCAACCGCCGCGTTTACGGGTAAATGTAGCCGCAAGGCGGTAAGGCTGCGGTGTGAGTCCCGTCCGTTGAATGTGAACATTGGACATGAGTTGAGAGTGAGTAATGCCTGAACCGGTCTTTGTCACCCAATGACAAAAAGAAACGCCGACGATAAAACGCACCGATTCGTACTCCCGGAGATCGATATAGATATCCGTAAGCTTCTCCCAAGTTACGAACTCACTTGGCGCGCAGTTAACTGCTTGGCGCGCAAGCTTGAGCGCCCATTCATGCTTGCCCTTACTTCGCAGAAAGTCGCATTGTGTGTGGAGTAACAGGTAAGATTGTGGTGTCTCCTTCATCGCGACGCCCATTATTTGTATTGCCTTGACTTCCTCGTCTGAAGCAAAGTTTAGACATTCTTCCGTTTCCGAACCTCAGTAAACTCACTCATCCCTATATAGCTCCGCGCAAGCAGGGAAGACACTTCAGGGTCACGCGCAGCTAGCTTCTCAAAAAGGTTTGCTGCATGTTGCCACCGTCCACTATCACCAAAGTATTTGAGGATTCCGGCAGTGAGATGGTTCGAGACAACAGTCGCAACTTGGATCTCGGGATCAGATCCGACCTGCCATCCTAGATTCCGATCGGTATATCGTCGTTAAGAGCTAGATCATACGATGTGTGACAAGTGGAGATAAATTCTGCACCTTTCATGAAGAGAGCTTCCGCAGCTTGAAGGAAACGCAGCTCAGCGTCGGGGGTGGAAATCGGTTCTAGCCGACGATAAGCTTCGAGGAAGTAGGTCGGGTCATCAGAGTAAAGGATCGCGCGGAGGAGGGAGGAGAGGTAAGTTTCTTGCCAGATTTCCGGAGTAGCTGGATGTCTGTGAAGGAGCGGTTGATAGAATGTCGAGCTGTGTTAGATAAGAAATACGTACCTGTCTCCTCGTAGGTCTACGACGTATGCATTCACGCCTCCCGGTATCTTGACGTCTACGCGCACATCCACGCGTGAAAACGCGTTGAAACAGCTACATCGCGGTATAAACGGGTCCCACAGAACCAATCAGGGTGCGGGATGGGTATCATCGGGATACGAACGCACCAGAAGCAACCATTTTTCACCTTCCAAGTTGGACCTTTCGTGAACCATGCTTGCGATTCTTCGATAGAATATGTAAGGGAGTTGATGTACGCCGCGAGCGACGCGGATGACGACGTGTCTATTCCAGAGACGTAGTGATACGAGCCCATCTGCAGCGAGCGAGCGAGAGTGTGATGTGTAAAGTGTGGCGTAATGACGTTATGAGGGTTTCACGTTTTTGAACGGGAGCAAGGACGAGGTTTGTGCACTTACTTCGCGCTGGCCCGCACGTGCGGTGCTCTTGATGACATGGCAAAGATCTGGTGGGCCGAGTTCACGAAACGTTGCTGACGGGATTGTAATGAGATGAGCGTGGAAGAGGGTTGAGGATTCGAGTGAAGTGATGCGCACCAAGGGCCTCTGTTCGTGCGATGATGGCTTCACCCAGCTCGACCTATGCGGAAATCTGAATAAAGGGATAGGATTGAAACAACCTCTCGAAAGACTACCTCGAAAATCTCTGGCACGTCCTTGAAAGCTGCCTCTGCAGCCATTTCGTTCTGGGACAGGTGCAATTGCGAGCGGAAGTGGATGAGTCGGCTCGGAAAATGCCGAGTCGATATATACACGGTATATTCGTTGCGGTATGGTAGCTAACATGTGCCACATCGTCCATGATTTAACAACTAAATGGACCTTAATATCAGTCCTTCCTTCGAAGGCGGTTCATTCACTCTATAAGCGTCTCAGCGCGAACGCCGCCGCTCATGTCGTCCTCCGTGCTTCTTCTGAATATAGGCCTATCGTATTCCTGACCATCTATCTCTCCTCTCCAGATCTTCAACCTCGATCTCGCATCCTTCCTTGGCGAGCAGCTCATTGCGTTCGATGAGCGTTTCCAACGCGAGTTCCGCGGCATCTGTCATCTTCCGTGCTACCTCTAAAAATTTCTGTCAGCACAACCTGACGCCACAGGAGCACAATAATCCTCACTTTCAAGACTAAGCACAAAGAGCGTCTGGAGGTGCAAAAAGTTAGCAAACATTGACGCCAAAATTACACTTATCCGACGAGACTCACCTTCCTCGCGTGGGCATCGTCCCACACCTCTTGCTTCGACCGCTCCTCGAGTCCTTCTTCCTTCGCAATCTCATCGAGTAGTTGTTTGAGATCTTCATGTACCGCGTGTTCTTTCGGCATTGAGGACCCACATCCCCCTCCCGTATCCATTTGGTGCTCGAATATATCGGCATGCCCATGGCTTATCAGGAAATACCGCGTGTGATCACGTAACTTGAGCACCTCTTTCAGTATCATCGCAGGCAGGGGCTCAGTTCTAGAGCGTAGGAGTGCCTCCGCTTCGGGGAGCGTCAGCGAGGGTTTCTGTGCACTACAAGCCTGCGTGGATGTCCTCGACGAAATTCTAGCAAGGTTGGCCTGGAGAGCTGGTACTACCCGTGAGGGACGTCTTTCTTTGCGCAACTCCCCCTCCTTGCCCTTCTTGTTGTTTGTCATTAACTTCTCGTGGCCCTGACGATATCGACGGACTGCACGATCAAACCTTTTGTCGTGTGTGACACTGCGATACTTCGTAGAGAAAGCATCGGATACGACTGTGACACGCTGAATGTCACAGGCAGAGAGCATAACTTGAACTTGAAGACGTACCAGCAAAAACAACCGTCATTGTACCAACCCCCAATAACGCCCAGAAGACGAATATAGAACGCCCTATGGCGGTTTCGGGTGCCAAGTCACCGTACCCAATGGTGGTGAATGCAATAAAACCTATTTATATGTTAGCGTTGGGAATACGTCTAACGACAAGTATAATACTCACAGAAATACATTGCTGAGCCATATGACCACCCCTCCGTTTTAGAGAAGATGAGGGAGCCAATCTGTAAGAGTGGAATTAAATACGCGGAGTGGGATCGCAGAGTGGGATCGTGGGGGCTTAAGCTAGTCAGAGAAACTACTTACAGTCCAAAAGACGAAGAACAAGGCCCACGAAAGACCAAGCTGATCTCATAGACTCTTTAAACCTTGTTACACCATCATTCGAGTAAGGGACAACGAACCTTGACGTACAATGATCGCCGCTCCTCTTTTTCGAGGGTCTTGATCATCTGCTGGTATGTCATGCCTTCGTTCGAATCCCCTTGAGGATCTGACGTGTCTTCGCCTGCATTTGCTAGACGCAGTGCTTGACGCGCCCTGTCCCACCATGCACTAGTATTAGCCCACATTCCGTTCTTTTCTCCTGGCGTCCCGCCGTCGTCGATCGTCCAAGTAAGCTCCATAGGAACACGCGCAGGTCGCTCGCCTTCCTTGCTTGTCTGTTGTTGAGTCTGTAGTGGTTGCTGGGGCTGGTGGTGTTGAAGAACGTTATTCTTCCGAGCGCGCCTTCCAAACTTACGCCCGATAAATTTATCAGGTGGCACCCCTGCCTCCCGAGCTGCTGCTTCCAACTCGTCATGAGGAAGCGCCTCCGTATTCAGATACATTGCTTGGCCCACGAGAGTTGATCCTCGACGCAGCGTTGCCGGCCGTGTGTAATGGGATGAAGGTGACGCCGGGTTATCTGACGTCCACACATCAAGTCCGCGTTCCTGGAGGCACTTCTCGACAGCGGCGCGCCAGCGACGCACCTCCTCACGCTCACGTTTCCGTTCTCTGCGACGCCTCTTGAATTCCTGTAAGCGTCGGCGGTACCCGACCTGGATTCCTTCGAGCACGGCCTCAGCCATGAGGCGCACTCCAGCGCTAAGAATGATGATGCCGAATATAGCGTAGAAACAGACTGCGAAGCGCTGGGCCGCAGTTACCGGCACGATGTCACCGAAACCGATGGTGAGGGTGGTGACAATGGTGAAGAATAGGCCATTGACGAAAGTGAGGTCCATCATGAGAGAAGACATTAGCGCTCCAATTGCTATATAGGTCAGGAAAATCATTGTGGTGACAATGAGAGATCGTTGTCTGAGTGTGATGCCGCTGCCTGGGCGAGGGTGAGCACACGAATCGTAAACAGGTAAAACCTGATTTACCAGCTTTGGCAAAATTAGGTGTTTTCACGAAATCCCAGATCAGTGTGAAATTTGTTATCATGGATACTACTGTGGAGCATGTGGTCATCCAGAATGCTTCACTGGTAGTGAAGCCGTCGTCGGCGCTGTGCTGAATACCAAAGGTGGTAACAGTAACGACGTTCAGGATATCTGGAGGAGAATATTTATATTATTGAGAAACCACAGAAAAAAGTATTCACCATGTAAAGTCAACGTTACGATGCAGATAATGGTGTTTCTCTTGACATGTCGTTCTAGGAACCGAAGTATAAGGGCGATATTTGCGATAACCGCTAACGCCATGGAAATAGAGATGGAGATTAACACTAGCGTAAGATTCTTGCGTGTCTCCGCAGTGTGGGGGCCGTTCGTCCGAACATACCAGGGTTCCGTCAGACCGGGGATCTCTAGAAGGATGGAAAATGGAATGAGACCCCCAGATATGAGAGGAGTCCGCCGATAGTTCGGTAAGATTTGTTCATGTCCTTCATGCGAGCCAAACAAGACGTCTTTGCTCTTGATAAGCCATTTGGGAAGGGAAGGTCGTAAAATGTGGGTGGCGGAAGAGGATGAAAAGGTCGCAGTAGACGTCAGGGGTACTCCCTGCCTCGGCTGGTGCTCATCCTGTTGAGCCTCTCCTTCGTCGACGTCCTCGAAGTCATCGAGCTCTTCGATTTCCTCTTGGTTATCGTCGTAGTGATGTTCTTCACCATCCTGCGAGTTTCCCTTTTCCGGATCGTGATGTCCTGATTCCAAGCTACGCTCGGGTGGAGTACCCTCCGAGGGGAAAAGACGTGCCAAGAACGCAGAAGCCGGAAGAAATGGTGCCATACTTAAGGAAGGCCCATTCAGTTGTTGGTGCTGGTGGTACCACCGCTTAAGTACGTTCTTAAATAGAACGTGGTTGTGGTTGTGGTTAAGCTTGAAACGTGGGGGTGGCGGGTGTCGGGAACATGTCCCGGTGGAGCCCGTTCGAACCCCAACCAAGCAAGGTCCGAACGCAGCGGGACAAAGCGGGTTTCCGTTGAACCGAAGATTTCAAAAAAATGAATGGATTGTCAGGGGTCCTCGATAAGATTGCCGCCACTGCCGCCCAATCTTCCCACGTCCATTATCTTTTATCATGGACACAACAACGTCCGCCCTGGAGTGGTATCAGGCCCAGTTGGTCAATGACTCCCTTGCCGCAGGTGCCCTCAAGTTTGGGTCATTCACACTCAAGTCTGGCCGGTGCGATGCTTTCAAGTCCCTCGCCACCCCCAGATTAACGTAACCTGCGTTTAGGGTTTCACCGTACTTCTTCAACATCGGTCTGATTTCCACGGGTCCACTTCTCAATTCACTGTGTACCGCATATGCCCACACCATCGCCAAGGCCCTCTCGACCCCTCGGCCTAGACAGCTTCCCGAATTTGATGTTCTATTCGGGCCAGCCTATAAAGGGATTTCACTCGCTGCGGTTACTGCCGTTCTCCTCCACACTCAGCACCAGATAAGCGTCGGATTCGCATACGATCGCAAGGAAGCGAAGGACCATGGCGAAGGCGGACGCCTAGTTGGCGTTCCGGTCGCCGGACAACGCGTGCTCATTATCGACGACGTTATGACGGCCGGAACCGCGGTACGTGGTGCTATCGGGATGATCCGCCAAGCCGGAGGCGAAGTCATCGGCGTGGTCCTGGCATTCGATCGCGAAGAGATTGGCAAAGGCCAAGGGGGCATGAGCGCTGTTAAAGAACTTGAAGTGGAGCTCCGAGGCGAAGGGTGCATCTTGGCAATCCTCCGTTTGCGCGACTTGATGGCGTGGTTGAAAGTTCAAGGGACACATGAAGACATGGAGCGTATGCAGGAATACTCGGAACGGTTTGGCGTCAAGGAGTAGCTTCAGTAGAACAGTGCGTATACATAGCACGACGTCCATGAGCATAAAAAACTTTCATTCGGATCCTAGTCTATTTCCGCCACCTCCCCAATTGTATCCTGTTGTACGGGCGGATGTTCCCCGTTGCCGCGGTGGAACGACGTGTACACCAGTCACGGCAATGCCCGACCCCGCACCATCGCTAACAAGCGTACGAACCCATGATGGTGCAATTCCAAAGTGGTGCAGAGAAGGAAGGCCGCGTCCGTTCTGCCCATAAATTACCCACCACCATAGATGGCCAACAACTGCACCCGTCACGCTTACGGCTGCAGCCCCTGGGCCTCCCATAATTAGATCCATTCCTATTCATCACATGAGCGGAGGAAGGGTGTGAGATATTAACGCGCACCGATCATGGCATACGGAAGATACCCGATAGGGAGGGTAATAAGTCCCATAAGAGAAGTTTGGGCCCCCGCGGGAGCGAGTGCCGAATAAAGGTAAAGTATGCAGATGGTCAGTGCCCGCGAATGCACAAACGATGCAAGTGGGAGATTGAGAGTCTAGAAACGAGTCAAAACAACGTTTCAAGGACGAAAACACGACAACGAACTAGTATGGCTCCTGCGGCGAGGGTCAACTGCCAGGCATAATCCGGAGACCTCCGAGAGTAGTGTTCGAGCTCAAGCGTATTCGAATAGTTACTGAATAGGGCAGTCGCCTAAATAACGAAATGACACGAAACATGAGAACACATACTACATCATCACCAGCTCGAAAAGATAATTGAGACCGCTGCCTACAACGAGGCTTCAGCATATTCAAGGAATATCGGAAAACTAGAGGGCCACATACCTCCAAAGAAGAAACTCGACCAGATCCTCCATAACTGCGCCTCGTCAGAACGTAGACGCTCTCTCTGCGCATGAAAGCATACCTCAAAATTTTGCGTCACTAGTGACCTCACAAAAACGACTTTGTACGGGCTCAAGAGTTGCAACATGACGGGAAGAGACACGGCGAGCGACGACCCGCACAGGAAACGCGTCACTGGCGGTATCTTTCGAATTTCATTCCAGAACCCAGTGTACGACATTGCTAGAGAAGTGCTTTGGGCACTTGGATCGAGCTGACTATAATTACAATGTTAGAATTGAGGGAGATGTCGCGGACGGGCTAGGGTTAGGGACACGCGTCTCTCGCGACACGTGGACGACTAGCGAAGTTCGAATCTCGGCCCGAATATCCTGCTGGCTTCGGGGACTCTTCGGGGACTCTTCGGGGTAATTGCAATACAATATTCCCCATCCTTTTTTCTGGTGCTACATACCAGCACAAGTCCCCGACAACACAGTCTCTGGCGTGTCCCAACCAGTCGTCCCATTTAGTCGAAGTGCATTGGCGCCTAATGATCGTTCAGGATCAAATCAAGGCAACATGCTCGGAACCCGAGCTTCCCAGATTGTTCTTTGCATCAAAGTGCGTACTAAGCATAGATCTCTTGGGCTAAGGTGGGCTTATCGATTTCCAAGCAAGTGTCGCTGAATAACCTGGACTGCGCCCTACCCGTGCTGATCAATCATCGGAGGTACTGAGGCCTCGTACCTTGACATCTGTGCAGGCATCTATATGGTTGCCTTGATCCAATGCTTGTGTCCAAATCCCTAGCATCGCCTGAGGTGCCCTGTTTGGCTACACTCGCGTTCTCCGTTACCTTGGGCTGATGTCTGCAACAGAGCCCTCCCGGTTTTCCGTTGGGCTCATACCTGCCTTCCTGAAACCCGATGTAACGCCACAAGAGCGTGTCAACAGCAGAGATAATGGCTTTTATATTATACCCTCAAAGTTATGACCTGGAACCGAGAAGCTATAAAACTATTACCGTTTTTGCCTTGTAAGGACTCATTCACTGCCTTGTTATCAAAGTACGCGAGGGCAATCACAAGTGGATCCTCAATTACCAGACATGGCATTCAAGAGGAGATATAACGGGCAAGGATTGGATTGAACGACCCAGAATTCACTATCATCTAGTCTTGCACAAGATGTCTCCCCTGCCTTACGAGTTCCCCAGAGACCCGTCTCCGCAGCTTGAAGTCATACGAAAGTGGTACACATTTCTCTCTCCATTCGACCTCCATAATCTGAGCAGCTTGATGTCTGATGGTTTCACTCTCAAGACGGCGCCCTCGAGCTTGGGTGTGCCCGAGAAGACGAAGAATGAGCTCTTCGCCTATTTAGGAGAGCTACAAACCAACCTCAAGGGCCAGCATCTAGACGTAAGCAGAGCTCAGATGACCCATTCGTACTAATAGTTGATCTGCTCAACAGTACACCATCTACGATATCAACGACGGAGTAGGGAAGACCTGGGTCCATGTATCACTTCTTATTTCCCGAGAACAGCCGGACCCGATACTGACTTCTCGACGTTCATCCAGACGAAGTTGGAAATACTAAACAATGAGATTGTGTATCTCTTCCAGTTTGGCACAGGGCCCAATGCACTCAAGATCGTTACCATGACGGGATTCCCCGACACCAAGAGGTACTTGGAACTCGGTCTTCAACAAATCAAAATCCCGAGAGCTTAAATTGCCATCCATCTGACCGGTGGGATGTGGCCATGGCTATCAGAAACCCCGAAACTTCCAAAGTGTAGATTGCCCGCTGTGTTTCACTTTCTTCATCATGTTTCCATGACCATTCCAACATACGTCTGTCGTAGAAGTCATCCCTCTTTGATACAGCACCTAGTTTTTTTGTATTGTGCATCATAACGTAACTTAGCCATTGATCTCGACGTGCAATTTTCAGCCACGCGGCAAGTCACGATCGAAATGAATGTGGCGTCTCCGCTGTCGGAGCGCCCGTTCGCCCACAGTGCAAATACAAATACCATGAATTGAAGCTTTCTACCCAGCCAGATCTTTTCGTATTTTCGCGAGGACAGCGAATCCCACCATCGTCCCTCGATAGTCGACGAAATGAAACATAGACGCTTCTAATCTCTTCGGCTTTCGCCTCTACTACGCCGCGTCCTTTCTTCCCCTCTCTTTAATTTGATTGCTTCCGTGTTCGTGTTCACCTCCCTCGCCCTGGTCTCAATTTCGACGGCGACCTGCCTCCGTCGACGCTCTCGCTCTCGCCCTTGTCATGGTATTCTTTTGCATAGCTCGATGCCATTACTGGCACTGTCTACATCGTCTCCACCGCCATCTCTTCTTTTGCGTGCCTCTCAGCCTTCCTTCCTTGAAGCACCCTATGGCGAAAAGCCTAAGGGCCTCGAATGACACGTCATGAAACCCAACGCATTATATGAACTTTCGTGGACCACAGCTTCAAAATGGAGCAGTTGACACCTTTAGACCTGGAACACGTACAAATATCGTCCTTAAAATACAGACCAGTCAAAGCCATTATTTTTGCCACGTCAAGGTATCCGTACTCGAGGAATTTAGGAATGCGACAGAGCGGGGTTTCCCCGCATTTTCTTTTGATGCGATTAGCACCAGCCTCCGAATAACACAGGGTCTGACGTGTCATGTCAGGCACCGTCGGTTGACCTTTTCAGACAAGATGCATCGGGCGCCCAGTAGTTGTTCATTTCCACATCAATGCAACATGCTCGAACCCGAATTTAAGGAAGTCTAGCCCAAGCCATCAGGTTCTCAGACACTGTCCGACCTTGCCAGTACTCCGTATGAAATGACTGTTTTCAGTTGTGCGTATGGCCGCCGATCTAATAGTATGGCCTCGGAGTTGAAACCCTGTGCTGCCCTGGCCCCTGGCCGAAAAACTCTGTCTCACTTACCCGTGAAGTAATGCAAATAAATGCTTATTTACCATCTTCGGTGCTAACAACCGCTTAATTTGACATCTGTGCAGGTGTTACCTTGGTTCTATGGCCGTGTCTAAGTCCTTGCCATTGCACAAGCTTAGTAAAAACACATTCGGGACGAATGCCTGTCATGAAGTACCTACCCTGTAAGGTTGCCCTCGCCTTTTCACTTACCTGAGTCTTTGATATCGACGGAAATGGGGGTGTCTGGACTCAAGTCCTTCCATTTTTCAGTTAGGTTCGTAATCCTCGGACTGCTTTTTGGCACCATATACATCAGCGATATTAATACTTTTGACGTTCTCGTCTATAACACCGACGAACCTGACCCCATGAGGACTTCCGAAATGGATCGGGTTCATACTTGCCTTCCAGGGAGCATAATAGCGGTGGGTCAGCGGAGATAGTGACTTCTGTATTACGCTCTCGGCATAGTGATCTGAGATTGATGCATTTATTCTGACAGACATCCATATTATCCTGCCCCGCACCTTTTGATGCCACGTGTAACCAAGTCACTGAATCGTTGTATGACCGTAATGCGATCAGCACTTCTTGATCGACTTCAAAGTACGCGCGGACAATCACAAGTTTATCTTCGGTCACGAGGATATGGTCTTCAAGTGGAGATATAAAGGGCAAGGACTGACCTGTCCAGAAATCTGCATCATCCGGCCTTGCACAAGATGTCCATAATCCCCAATCCCAACACTCCGCAGCTTAAAGTCGTAGATACTTACTTGAAATCCCTTCTTACATTCGACTTCGCTGTTCTGAAGACTCTGACGACGGACGATTACCATCTGATCATGACCCCTGCGAGCATGGGAGTGCCCGCTAGGACAAAGGATGAGGACCTTGCCCGTCTGGAAAAGGTGAAAGAGAGTGTCAAGGGCGAGGAGTTGAAAGTAAGCTACTGTACGATTCAGATAGTGTCCCATTGGTACTCATTGCCAACCTGCTCGACAGTTTACCGTTTATGATGTCGTCGACGGACTGGGAAAGACATGGGTCTATGTATTACCTTTTTTTTCCGGTGAGAATTGAAAGACCTGACACTAATTTTCACATTCATCTAGGGGAAGTCAGAAACGTTCGACATGGAATCTGTTTATCTCTTCACGTTTGGCACAGGGATCAACGCACTCAAGATCGCTCAAATCGTTGGCTTCACCGAGTGCGAGAAGTACTTGGAAGTCAGTCCTAAATCCTAAATGGGGCCATAATGGCTACCGTGACAAATTAGTGCATCAGGATGGACAGAAACTTGTGTAGTGTACATCACCTTCTATGTTTCTCTTCCGAGTCCCCGGTCGCCATGGGTCGTTCATATAATCATATATACGTCCGTCATAGCAAATGTCCTCTCGAATACTCACGAGACTCGTGTATTGTGTACTACGCTGTCTTTATGACCTTTGCAGCTCGGCTTTCAAGTTGGCAATGGAGTCATTCCGCACATCACATACTGTAACCCACGGAGAAAACAAAGTGACGGGTTTAAGGTAACTTGACATTACTAAGTTAATATACGATTGTCTAAAGTAAAGTCCGATCGTCGAAAATAGGATAAAGTTCAAGTTTCGTGAAGTTCGTAATCTTCTCCTCACTCCATCTTGCAAACAACCCGTCCCAAAAGCAGTCATCAACATTCAAGAAGATCGCCCCGTTCGAACTTGAGGTAGAGGCCGAGATCCAAGTCGAAAGCGAGCCATATATACCGTAAAACCAACTAATACTTCGTACCGTTGGATGCGGCCAACTGCTTTCCAATGGCCAGCGCCTTTGCCTTGAAAGCAGCGAACGAGTTGTTGCTGCCTTCAGGCCCAGGATTCACTGCGAATACCATGCCCTGGCCGCAGTGGCTGGCCGGAGTGTTTGCAGCCTGGCGACAGTGAATCCAGATGGGTTTCGACTAGATGAGAGAAGACAGTTAGTTCCATCATCACCATATGTCGAGAAATCCGTATTTGGAGGGGCACACGTACGTCTTCAACAATAAAGGTCCGGCTGGGGAGCTCTTTGTCAGGAGTTCCCAGTGTAACAGGGACGCTATACGGTGAGAAGAGATATCGATATCAGAAAAACACGCGGTATGAGAAAATTATTTTGGATGGAATAAGACGCACAAGCCGGTGTCGGTTCCGCCATAAAGAGGGGTGCATGGAGCGTCAAAGCTGGACTGGGTCACAGTGTGGTTCTTGGGATGGAAGGTGAACGAGACGGTGTCTCCAGGCTCGGCGGTCTGAACGAGAGACGTATCACTATAAGGGTCGATATATCATGATTGCTTGGTTGACTTACGATGTAAGGGGGATCATAGAGGAGGCCTGCGGTATCGTTGCTGACATTGACATAATGGGTTACCGGGTTGTACGTGTTGTACGTAGGGGCGGCGGCAGCAAACAGAGACATGCCGCTGAGTAGTGCGAGAGAGGTGAAGATCATTGTGTTTCGTGAAATTAGTTAAGTACTAGAAGTAGGCAGAAGACGGGGAGTGGAGTACGAGACTTGTGAAGACCAGCAAGCATCGAATCGGTTCATTTTATAGCACGGTCGGTACCAACCCAAATCAGTGCAAGTCAGTTGCACAATAGTGAGACGAGCCGCCGAGATACCCGTAGTGCCCATGGCCAAACGTAGTGGGTGCTGTCGTGTATGGGCACTGTTTGCATAGCCCACTCTCAGCCAATTGAATTGTTTTCCTGTGAGCGCTGACTAAGCCATTGATAAGTCACGCAACCCGGGTTACACGTTACACGGGTTACACGGGTGACTCGGACGCCATAGGCGGGACTATAGACGGGCTCAAATTACATGTCAGTGGTGAGTCGCAGCCAAGTTCCAACAACGGCGAAAAAAAAATCGACGATGAGACCGACATTATACCACCAAAATAGATGGATTATGAGTCGTATGTGATTTATATAAGGCAGTAGGCGTTACGGATATGTACACAGTACATTAAGTGGTAGCAGTACAAAAGGACCATTTCATGGAAATCAGCGACGACATAGGTTATACACGATCTGTCGTTCCTCCAGGGAACACAACAAACCCATTTCAAAAGAGAGGGATCGTCATCGTCTCCAGGGAGGAATGAGAGAACAGAACGCTATGAGGGGGCATAAAAGAAAAAACGACGAGAGCCTTAAAAGACCCACAAGTAAAAGGGTTTTGCCCTGTCATCCCCGCCGGTCGCCTCGCGGCAACACAGACGGGAGTATTCATGGAGCCTGTGGAAGAAGACAAAACTTCTGGTCGTAAAAGCCCCCTTCCCCTTATCCGCTCCCGCTCCGGGAGGAGAAAAGAGAGACATGAGGAAAGTGCTCCATAAGCGGTTTCAGCGGCACTGCCGCTTCGTCCCGCATGGGCGTGCCCACTCCCAATCCCTTCCTATATCTGGGCGACTTCCGCACACGTACACACCGCTCGGGTGCATACGGCAGAAAGTGACGAGCGCAGCTCGAGGAGAGGGGACGGGATCCAGCCTTCCCCAGATGCCATCCGAGAGGTGGTGCTCTGCTAACAAGCCATGACTGTCCGTCCGTCCCTGCGTCCGTCCCAACTAGGCCTAAGTGCAGCTTGGTGCGCCGCCTGGCCTTCAGCCTTCAAGCGCGTACCTTGGCTTCCCTATTGGGAGCCATCATCGCGCCGGCCGGCGTTCGCGGCTTTGAGAACACCCTTGTGAGCAACGGGATCGCGGCACTTTGTGATTGCGATTGAGTGCGTGAACGCACGGCCTTGACCTCCTTTTGCGCGAGCTCCATCTCTTTCCTCGTCCGGGCCTCCCAAGCGCGCACTTCCTGCTCACGCAGCTCAGCTTCACGCATACGCCGCGTGGCCGCCTCGTTTTTCCGTCTCGCGTCTTCTTCGTAGCGTGCCGCGGCTTCCTCTCGTCGACGAGCTTCCTCCGCGGAGCGGCGAGCGGCAACTTCCTTCCTCCTTAATTCCTCCTCCCGCCTTTGGACGGCTGCTCGGTGTTCTTCGTAGCGCCGATCCATCTCGGAATTCGTTGAATAAGAGGAACCGTGCGATGAGGAGGGTTCGGATGAGGATGAACTCGAGATTGAGGAGACGGAAGTTGCGGGTGACGCAACGGGGGGTGCGAGTCGGGGTGAGGCATGCTGTGTAACTGAATCATGGCGAATCGTGGAGAAAGGGCGAGGGGAGGATGATGACGAAGATGAAGGGAATGTGGTACTCGAGACCGAGCGAGATGCGAAAGAACCGGAAGGACCG